>CABHPH010122786.1:39235-43894 GCA_902168325.1 Peromyscus nudipes | reverse complement strand
TGCTGGAACTCACTCTGTGGATCTGGCTGGCCTCAAACTCTCAAGTGCTGGGTTTAAAGGTGTGTGCCACCACCGCCCAGTTCAGTACGTTCTTATTGCAGTTGCATTCAAAGTTACAAGTCAGATGGTCACTGTGTGTACTATTTATTCAGTCATGTGTTGATCATTTTTCATTCATTATAAACTTTTCTCACGCGATTTCTGTTGCTTATAATTTATAGCATAAATTGTTAGACTTTTCATTGGACTTTTGCCGGATCTATGGCTCAAATTCTGTATTGTCGTGATGTAATAATATAATAATAGACAAAATGACAGCAAACCACAGGGTTGCTTTCTACTCAAAGTTAGTCCAGCTCCCTGCTAAGGAAGCCCCTCCTCCATCAGGCACAGTTCCAGTGGGATCTCCATCTCTCCATGGTTAAATGTGCACCGTTACACCCTTTCCCTTAAAAGACTCTTTAATTAGGTTTGTGTGAATATAGGAGGAGATGGTGCCTGTGGCCTAGGCAGGTAGGCCCCATGCAAGTAGGGAACAGAGGAAAGAATTCCATGACCCCAACCAGAGACAGATGAATCAATCATTCCATATGTTTCACCAACTGACTGTAACTGTTGAAGCCAACTGTTGTCATCCAGGTCTTTCACTCTCTCCTCAGCCCCCAAACACAAGATGTTTCTTGGCCCCATTGTCTCCCAATGTTAGTCTGGTCTGGGCTGTGATCAGACAGATTAGTGACTCTCCATGTTTGCTGGACTGGAGACTTTGGGGTTTAATTTGTTAAAATAGTTAAATCAGTTGTGTTGGTGCATGCTTTTAAACCCAGAACTTGGGAAGCAGAGGCCAGCCCGGTCCATAAAGTGAGTTCCAGGGCAGCCAGGGCTACACAGAGAAACCCTGTCTTTAAAAAAAAAAAAAAAAAAAAGTAAATAAAATTTAAAACTTTTGTAGTCTTGTGTGGCACAACAACCGAGTTAGAAATGCAGCTCCCGATGGCCTCATCTACAGCAGTCACGCTTCAGCACACCAAGAGACTGGCTGCCTTCAATGTTTCCACCAGACCTGATCCATTGTTTCCCAGATTTTGCAAAGGAACTGGGTAGGTAGGGAAACAAGGGATAATGCCATGCACTCAAAGAAAAGATAGGGACGTAAACTTAAATTTGGAGACCTTGAATTGTTTAATCTCTTCTTAGATGGGGTAGGGAAGGTTATATTAAGGAAGCCTGTAATCCAGCCAGAGGAGTTGTCTCCTCCTGTTTGGATGGAATATTTTTTCCATTGTTTCTCTGTCTGTCCTTTTCTCTGTCGTCCCATCTTCCTCTCTCTGTTTTCCTTAATATCATTCACTCCTTTCCTTTAGAGCTCTTTCTTCTAAGGTTGTATTTCTTCCATGGTTTATATTTGCTCACAACCTTAGGCTCGTATCTTTGAATGGTTAGCCCCAATTAGGGAGAAGTAATTGTGTAAAATAAGGAGGTGTGCCCTTGTGGGAGTAGGTGTGCCTTGTTTGTATTGGTGTGTCAATGTGGGTTGGCTTTGAGGTTTCTAAAGCCCAGTGCAAGGCAAGTGTTCCTTTCTGCCTCTGTGCTAGGATGTAACACTCGGCTCCATCCCTGCCATTGCGATTCTTCCTTTCAAGATGAGAATGGACTAACCCTCTGTCACTGTAATTAATCCCCAAATTAAAAGCCTTCCATTATAAGAATTGCCTTGGTCATAGTGCTTCCTCACAGCAAAGAGTCAGTAAGGCAGGCTGTATAATATTTTGTTATATTATCTCTCTCTATTCTGTACATGTCCTGGGAAATCAAATAAGGCTAAATGAAAGAGTAATGGACTGATCTTATTTGGGGGGGGGGGAAATGTTGGTTTTGAGAAACAGTGATTTTTTTTAAAGATTAGTTATTTATTTTATGTTTTATATATATATATGAGTGCTCTATCTGCATATATGCCTTTATTTTGGACAAGGGCATCATATCCAACTACAGATGATTGTGAGTCACCATGGGGTTGCCGAGAATGGAACCCAGGATCTCTGGAAGAGCTGCCAATCCTCTTAACTACTGATCAATCTCTCCAGCCCCATGGACTGATTCCTTGAGAAAGCATTCAGTCTGTGGAACAGTTATGACTAGAAAATCTTTCATTTCTTTATTTATTATCTATCCTGACCCATTATTCATTATTAGAAATGTATTGAGGTTCCACAAGTTTGTAAGCTTTCTGATGTTTCTGCTGTTGTTGATGTGCAGCTTTCATCTGTGGTGGTCTGATAGGATGCAGGGAGTTATTTCAATTTTCTTGTATCTCTTGAGACTTACTTTGTGTCTGAGTATGTGGTCAGTTTTGGAGAAAGTTCTGTGAGGTGCTTGTTGTGAGAGAATACTGCTTGTGTTGGGGAATATTATTTTAAGGTGTGTTGCTTTTGTTTCTGTTGTGTTTTTTTTAACTCTGTGAAGCTGTGTTACTTTGCCTATCTAAAACACCTGATGGTGTAATAAAGAACTGGCCAATAGCAAGGCAGGAGAAAGGATAGGCAGGGCTGGCAGGCATAGAAAATATATAGGAGAAATCTTGGAGAAGAGAAGTATCCAGAGAAGGCGGAGGACTCCTGGAGTCAGACACCCCACTATACAGCAAGCCACAGAGTAAGAAAGAAAGGTATGCAGAAATAGAGAAAGGTGAAAGCCCAGAGGCAAAAGACAGACAGGCTAATCTAAGTTAAGAAAAGCTGGCAAGAAACAAGCCAAGCCAAGACTAACCATTTATAATTAAGAATAAACCTCTGTGTGTGATTTATTTGGGAGCTGGGTGGTGGGCCCCCCAAAAGAGTAAAAACAAACAACAGCTTGGACATGGGTTTAAACCAATAGAAAGTCTTTATTATCTGCCTGAAAGTACACTGGATGTTCTGGATCCCAGTGTAGCACTGATCCTTTTTTAACAATAAGCTTTTAAGCACAAAAATCATGTTCTGGGTTGACATACTTCAGTTAACAGGAACATTTAGCCAGAAGCAGAACTACAGTCCAAAAAGCAAGGTTAGTACATTTAGAGACTTCCTATAAATATGCACTTTGATGGATTAGGCATTTGTTTTCTTTTAGCTAGTGGTACTTTCTACATGCTGAGTTTTGCAGCCTGAATAGCACTTCCATCTTGGAGTCAGTTGTGCTAAGGTCTGGGGGCCTACTAAGGACTTGGGCCTGTTACATTTCCCCTGGACTTAATGAATGAGTCACATCATGGATTCATGTTGTTTTAGTTAAGATGCAGGGCCCCACCATTAATCCAATCAGAACGAGAATTAAAGGCCCAGTCAGTACCAATAGCACAGTAGTTGGCCAATGGGACAAGGAGAACATAGACTGGTATCAATTATTTCCCCAACCATGACAGTAATTTTTTTTATAAATTACTTTGATCAATTATCATAGGAACAACAAGTTTTTTCCAAAGCCTTACATAGTTTTCTTTGTCTTATGAGAAGTATGAGAAGAAAGCCTAATCTTTTCAGTTTTGTAGGATCATTTTTGTAAGGGAATCTAACTGTTGTTTTAATTCAGAAATGGAAACGTTTTATTACCATCAGATGCTGATCAACATGTCTGCTTAGTTTGGAAAGCATCAGACGAGGCACATTTAGTCAAACCATTAGTACATGCCGACCAAGTAGTCTCAGAGCCTTGGAAATAGTGTTATTCCCATGAATTAGCCCATAAAGCAGAACATTAGTTTGGGCTGACCCCTAGTCATAGCAAGTTTTGTCAGTCAATGGGCTGACAGTCTGGTTAACTCTTATCCCTATGTAGTATGACAGGGGCCAGATGTTTAAACATAACCAGTAATCCTGGCCTATTTCTGGCTGGGAATGATTGAGTCCATCCTCAGTGTTCCTTCCTGTAGCATAGGGTCTGATTCTGCAAGGATTTCCTGTTTCCCATAGGTCAGAATCTTTTTAATGATGTTTTCCAGGGAGCCTGTTTCACAAACCCAGTTTTCGCAATTGATACTCTGTTTCTGACAACCAGGGGGTCCAACTACAGGGTATGCAGAGAATTGTAAACTCTGTATTTCTATATCGAAAGATAAACCCCCATATCTTTCCTTTCTCAAATACAACCAGACATTTAACATGGGCATCAGTGAGCAGAGGTCACAATGAGTACCGGTTGCTGGTCTGAGTTATCTTCCCTCTATCTGTCCTTAGTTCCTTGGTCCAGGCCTAAGGACAGTGGGGGTTGCAGCATGACCCTGTATTCATAACCAATGTAAGACTCAGGAGGAAGAGGTAGAGGGATGGGGAGTAGAACAGCTTTGGGATCAATGAAACCTAATTTTAATGGGTCCATAGTCCAGAGACAGTCCACGTGGCAGCATCTGTGGCTTCTGCTTTCTTGACCTGGGTGTGGTGGAACCATTGTGTAATGCCAGCTCTCTTCACTGCCATATTAGTGGAGATAATCACCTTTTTGGTTTTTTTCCAGGTTAGTTCCAGTGTTTCTTTGTCTACTTGCTTGACCCAGACAGTATCATTGGACTGGAACAAGGTTAAACTGGTGGTGGACTTGGAGGTCAGCTGGGTGTCTAGCTAGTCCAGTGAATAGCCTTTATGGAGGGCTGGAGTGCCTGTAATGACTTGAGAAAGTAAT
>CABHPH010122786.1:9235-36735 GCA_902168325.1 Peromyscus nudipes | reverse complement strand
CCCCCTTTGTGCTGGTATATAGAGTCCTTGCCATTTCTAGAAAGACTGCTATCCAGAGAAATCAATATCCAGCTGCACACAGGAGGTCTTGAACTTGTCTTAGTCTTTTGAGTTGGGATCTGAAGGATGGCAGCAATGCTATTCTGAGACAGGCTCCTTTGCCTCCCTTTAGCTGCTAGTTAAATCCCTCAGTGGATCCTTTATAATCTGTTTTCCTAGGAAACCTCTGATGAAAGGGTAGGAATTCTACATTTTGTTTCTTTAACTCCTGGGGCAACCTGGTCCAGGTATGTTGCCCACAATAACCTCCCCACTGGGTCTGTCCATATAAAAGCAAAGAGGGTTGACTCTACACTGCCAATGGGAGACTGAAGAACGCATTTTCAGATCCAAAACAGTGCACACCTGTTTCTCTGGAAGAACCAGACTCATGAGAATTAGAGGTCCCAGGTTTCTTCATAGGCAGGAGAGGCATATTCCAGGGTGACTGGCAGGGCACCAGGATGCTGGTCTCATCAAGTCAAGCAATATGAGCTTCATTTTCCCACTTTTTTTCCCAGGGTCATTTGGTATTCTTTATCTTTTCATTGGAGGAATAACTTTCATATATTCTTCTGACAGAGGGTAAGATACCAAAATTTTGCTGTGTATCTGTAGTCTGTGTCTCATTGTCAGAGAAGGTGAAGGTGGCATTCAGTTTGTGCAGAAGCTCTTGTCCCAGTCAGTTTATTGTTGTTAACAAACACCTTTTGAACTACCTCCAGCAACTGGGACCTAGTTTTACCTTTAAAATTTTTTAAAACTTTTATAACATTTTTCTAATACCCTGGCTGACTAGGCGACAAAGGAAATCTTTTTAGCAGCTGCCTTTAATCTTTCTAAAAAGTACTTAGTGAAATTTCTTAAAGTGCCCTTGGTCAGTGTTGGACAGAAGGGAATATCTGTTCATTCCCAGCTGTGTTGCCTGGCAGCAATTTTCTTGCCCAGCCCAGGGCCAGAGTTTTCACATTTTTCAAAACGATCAGTGGGTTTTACAGATCACTGGTTGAAAGGAGACACAAATTATAGAAGAGAAAGTAGTGGAACTTTCTTTTTTTTTTCCTTAGGTCTCAGCCCAGGAGAACTTTTCCCTTTCCCTGGAACTGCTTAGAGCAGGCACAAAGTGGAGGAAATACTCATCTGAGGAACTATTTCCCCTGACCCGTGTGCGTTCTGCTTAGATGGCCGTGGGTGTTGGGGCCTGGACTGAGGCCCTGCTGTAGTTGTTACAGCTCAGGAGGGAAATGTATCCTGACTTGTCGGGAAAGTAATGATATACCTGCAGCTGTGAGAAGAACAGTATCCTGACTTGTCAGAATGTCAGGGTATACCTGAACTTGGGGTCCTGTAGAGGATGAATCCCCACAGGATGTGGCACTCCTGTTCCTCTGAGAGAGAGCCTTTACAGCTGAGCTCTGCTCTGCACCTAAAGGAGTTTCCCAGCAGAGGTGTCTGTTCTTCTTCTGCTCTGCCCCCTAAGGGAGCTTCCCAGCAGAGACTCAGCTCCTCGCCAGCAAAAGATCTTCACCTAGAACTCTCTCAAGAAAGAGATGTATTTGGGAAGGAGGAATCCAGGAGAGTGACTGCCTCTGCCAGGGTGGAGAAGGACAGCTGATACCTGAACAGGCCGAGGGGATTATGTAGGGCTTCTTAAGGGTGGAGTTTTTCCAGGGAGAAGATTTTTAGGATGGGAATTGGTCAGATTTCAATCCCCTTGACCTTGGACAAGCTCAGACTGGCTAGATTTTATGCTCAGGGATTGGTTATTTTTCTGATCAAGGATTGCTGGGGCATTCTAAAATTTTTCTTACTCTGAGATAAACATGTACATGTGTTCTGTTAGTCATAACATTCAGAAATTGAAGCTACATTGTAGTTGTACTTAAACAGTTTACAGAGACTGGAAAGATGGCTAAGCTGTGAATGTACATATGGAGTTTCCTGAAGACAGAGTTCAGTTCCTGAGTCCAGGATGACAGTTTGGTTGACTATGAAGGAATCAATACCTATTCCAGACTTGTGGCCTTTCCTAACTCTTTTGTGACAGGGATCCCAAGTGCTTTGCTCTTCTTTCTCCTGGGATATTCTTGTGTGAATCTTTTTGTGTTCTTATTTCTTGAGGCAAGGTCTCATTGCACAGGTTGTCCAAAAACTCCCTGTTTACCCATGAATTACCTTGAACTTCTGATCTTTCTACCTCCACCTCTCAAGTGCTGGGATGACAGCCATTCTAATCTGTCTTAGGGTTTTTATTGCTGTGAAGAGATACCATGGCCATGGTAATTCTTACAAAGGAAATCATCTAATTGGAGTGGCTCACATACAAGACAGAGGTTTATTCCATTATCATCATGGTGGGACATGGCAGCATGCAGGCTGACATGGTGCTGGAGAAGGAGTTGAGAGTCTTACATCTTGCAGGGAAGGAAACAGGAAGTGGACTGAGACAATGGTAGTAATTTGAGCATATATGGAATATATGGAATATATATACACCTCAATGCCCACCTCCACAGTGACCGCACCTCCTCCAACAATGACACATCTCCTAATAGTGCCACTCCCTTTGGGGGACATTTTCTTTCTAACCACCACACTATCCTTGTCCCCTTTATAGAACAGGATTGAACTGAGAGATTCATGCATGCTAGGCAAGTATGCTTCCAACTGAGCTACATCCTCAGATCCTATGGTCTTTTTCTTTTTAATAGGGTTTTAATTATAATGTTGCTATATATGAATGGGTTTCCTGTGTAAATGCCTGTGCACAGAATGTATTCCTGGCGACGTGTAGGCCAGAAAAGAGTTTGATCACCTTGAACTGGAGTTAGAGGTGGTCCTGAGCCACCTTATGCATGCTGGGAAACAAACCCCGGCCCTTTGGAGGAGCACCAAGTGCTGGTAACCACTTAGCCCTGCAGTGACCCTAAGTGATCTGATTCTGCTCATCCCAGATCTCTAGTTCTCCAGCCATGTGTGTTTCAAGTCAGCAGTCAGGCCTTTCATTTCATTTTTCTTTAAGTTATTGATGGTATGTGTATGAGTGTTTTTCCTCCATGTATGTCCATGTACCATGTGAATGTCTGCAGTCTCAGAATGCCAGAAGAGGGCATTGAATCTTCTGGAACTGGAGTTCTGATCATTGAGTCTCCATGAGGTTGCAAGGAATCAAACCTGGATCTTCTGGAAAAGCTGGCAATGCTCTTTAACTGCTAAGCCATCTGTGAAGTGCCAGAGATCTAAACAACAATGTAGGTCATGTCGCTATATACATTATTTATTCTCAAAAACTAAAACCTGACAGTAAAGTTCCTTGTAAAGTCAACTCCTCCCAAGTCCACTGTTTTTCCTGGTTCTCTGTTGACACTGCTGTAACCATGCTTCAGTGCTTTGGGTTGTCAAACACATTATCGCCTTAGGGCCTTTGCACCTGTTTTTCCCTTTGCCAGGAATGGTCAACTTTCATGTGTCCCTTATTTCCTTTGTGTCACTGAATGAGGAAGCCCTGCTCTCACCACTTTAAAAACTGCAACCATGAAGCCTAGAGTGGTAGAATATGCTTATAATCCCAGGACTTGGAAATTAAGGCAGGAATATCAAGTTCAAGGCTATCAAATGACAAATGACAGTCAAGGTCACCTGTGGCTACAATTACACCATGTCTTAAAGATAATAATAACCTGCAGCCTTAGTGTCGGGTCTAGAGCTCGTGAGCCCCAGTGAAGAGATTGTCAGACTTCCTTACACTGAGCCACGAGATGAAGCCTCAATTTCATTTTGAGGTAACAATATGTTGAGACATATGTCATGAATAGCTGCATGTAGGAAGTAGAAGTAGCCAAAGAGAGAGATGTATGAGAAGTTGCAGGGCGTAAGAGCCGTATAAACCCCTTAAAACTGAAACCCCAGATACCTGACACAGAGCTGCAGGATTTGGTGTTTACCCTTCATGGTTTCAAACTTGCCTTGGTCCAATCTTTCCTTAATTCCTTGAAAGGGAAATGTATATTCTGTCCCCTTGTGTGTTGGGTTGATGTGATTTGTGTTTTGATATTACGTGAGGTCATAGTTAAGAGGTTGCTTTGCATGTTAGAAGAAAGTGTGGACATTCAAACAGTGTTGAGACGATCACATAATATGGGGATCTTTGAAATAACACTAAATGCAATTTGCATCATGGTTTGACGGTGAGCTTGTCATGACCTGTGTCAAAATGTTGAGGGTTGAATGAAAAACCTTGCAGGTAGTGTGCTGAGTTTGAGCATTTGTCTTTGGTGTGAGCCTTCATTGGTGACTTACAAAACCCTTAGTAGGAGGAGCCTTTCTGGAGGAATATAGTCTCACCACATTCCTTTGTTTTGTTGAAAGCAAGCAGCCCCCTTCCTTCTCATGTAGGCATGCCATCACCAAGGGTAGAAACTCCATTCCATTCTTAAATAATGTAAGGAAGAAGTAGAAGCAATTGCCCTTCCTGCCAATCCATATTTCTTGCCTGATATTTTTATGTTTATATTTTTGGTGGATGGAATCTGGTTTTTTTACATGTAGCATTTTCTCTTGTTCAGAACTTTACCCACGTCATGACTTTTGAACTTTGGCAGGTTTGTCATTTTTCAGAGCAAGAATGCATTCATTCATGAAATTAATAGTGATCTCCTGAATCACTGAATTGCTAGTGTGTAATATTGTCCCTACCTTTGTGTATGTTTTTACGCTTTTATATTGTTTTCAAATGTCTGAAACTTGTGTGTGTGTGTGTGTGTGTGTGTGTGTGTGTGTGTGTGTGTGTTTACCAATTGTCTTCCTGGCATTTACTGAAGGCAGAAGAGAGAGCATTGGATTCTCTTGACCTGGAGTCAGGAATAGTTGTTCACTTCCAGTGAGTGTTGGAAAATGATCTAGAACCTCTTCAAAAGCAAAAGGTGATGTATTTTTTTCTTTAATTTTTTTTGTTTGTTTGTTTGTTTTTGTTTTTTTAGACAGGGTTTCTCTGTGTAACAGTCCTAGCTGTCTTGGAACTTACTTTGTAGACCAGGCTTGAACTCACAGAGATCAGCCTACCTTTGCCTCCCAAGTACTGGGATTAAAGGTGGGCACAACCACAGCCGGCACAGCAGATGATCTTATCTGTTGACCCATCTTCACATACTCCCTCCCTTTTGTTATTGTTGTTTGTTTTACTGTTTTGGGATCAGCATTTACTTTACTAATGTTCTTGAGAAATTATTGATCTGTCAGTCAGTAACTTCTTAAAAATGCTTTCCTTCCTGGGAATTATTAGCCTTACAATTCAATAGGGGTCATTCCAGCTTATGATAGACAAGTGTAGAACTAGAGTGAATGTTTAACTCTATGGAGGAATTTTGAGTGAGGCCTGAGTGCTTTCCTTTTTTTGTAGAGATAGGCTCTCGCTATGTACCTTTGGCTGTCCTGGAAATCTATACACAGACCAGGCAGGCTTGGAAATCTCAGGGTTTCACCTGTCTCTACCTCCTGAGGTTTGGGATTAGAGGTGTGCACCACCCCACCCTTATTGTCTGTCCTTTCTTGAAGTTAATAATTTTTGATAAAAATTATTCTGCTGATGTATACTAAATAGTGTTACTCAGGTTGCATGTCTCTCTATATTATTAGGCATTTCTCCTGATGTGCCGTATTCTATTCGGGGCACAGGAATGGAAGGCGTCATCCTCTTTTTCTGTTTCCTTTTAAAATGTGTTGGTGACTGCATTTGATATTTACTAAACCATGTCATAGACTGTTTCGAGCACAGAGAATTATGTAAATATATTCTCAATGAAGTGTACATTTGCAATTCAGTCAGTCTCATCATTTCAATTAAGAACATATATATGGGATATTTTAGGATGCAGTGACCTATGAGGATGTGCATGTGAACTTTACTCATGAAGAGTGGGCTTTGCTGGATCCTTCCCAGAAGAGACTCTACAAAGATGTGATGCTGGAAACCTACTGGAACCTCACTTGTATAGGTAAGAATGTGAGCTTTCTGTCACTTTTTAACTTAAAAAAGAAGCCTTTCTTGGAGATTGGTGCTCTCATATAATTTTGAATGTTAAAGAAGAAAACAATGGTGAATAAATCAGGCATTGTTCTAAAGTTCATGAAAGACAGTAATTTCAATTGTTCCTAATTTCCAGTAATATATCACATTTTCTGGTACTGTATTTTAGAATGCAAATGGGAAGACCATAGTATTGAAGAACATTGTCAGAGCTGTAGAAGAAATGGAAGGTAATTTTCATGTGCAAGCTGATATATGTATGTCTGAAGAAATATTAATGTACCCTGAACTTTTTATTTTAAAAAAAGATTTCTTTATTTGTATTTTATGTGTATACCCTGAACTTTTAATGTAAAGCAACTGTGTAAATAAGCATAGCTTTGTGATGATTATTAAATTTGCACAACACCATGTACTCCAATGTCAGGTAGCTGATCACTGTTTGCAAAGCATTCCTTTAAAACAAGACAAGGAAACAATACCATAATGGATGTCACAGCTTTAATCATAGCCACATGTGAGGCATGTTGTAGAACTGTCCATCCACTTACTGTCATGCCATTCAATTATCATATAAGGTGTACACATTGATGAGGGGATTAATGTATGTCTAAGACCTTTTATAAGCAAAGCTGTCATATTAAAGCTAGTGTTCCTCATATGCTTATAGTGAGTGACTTGGCATAGTTTAGTGAGAGGAGCACTTTATGAGAGACCAGGAGGTTGTCTTGGTGTAGAAACATGAGTCTCTATTCCACATCTGTATGACACACAAAACATTTGACTATGTGAATGCAATGTCAAAACCTTTTGTTATCTTCTTTTAACCAGGTGTGTCATCTGTCACTCTAGATACAAGCCATGTGAACCTAAGGGATATGGAAAGAAGCATTGTAGTTCTGTCTCTCTCAGAACAATTGGAAGATATGTAGTAGTCCCCACTATGAGAAGACTTGATGACTGTGATACAAGTTTACAATTAATTGGTTTTCCGACTTCAGTGGGAATTCATCAAGAAACTCTCATTGGAGAAAATCCTCATAAGTACCAGGAATATGGAAATTCATCTCTCTCTACTGGTTCACTATGCACATGTAGTATGGCTCACAGTATAAGAAAATGTTGTGAATGCAATCAGTGTGGTCAAACTCTGAGTTCTTCAAATTCTCTTCAATCTTATGTGGGAAGAGAAAATAATAAATGTGAGTCATCTTCTAAAGGCTTTAGCCTTTACAGGCATCATCAAACATACCAAACAACCAATAATAAAGAGGCTCTCTATGAATGTAATCAACATGATAAAGACTTTAGATCTGATTGCTCTTTAAAAGTACACCAAAGAACTCATTTGGAAGGAAAACCCTATGAGTACAATCAAAGTTATAAAGCCATTGCATGTCCCAGTCTTCATCATCAGGTACACAGAATTCAAACTAGAGAGAAAAGATATGAATATCAGCAATGTGACAAAGCCTTTCCATGTGCCACATATGTTCAAATACATAATAGAGGTTATACTGAAAAGGAACCCTATGAATGTAATCAATGTGGTAAAACTTTTGTGTATAATAGGCGTCTTCTCAGTCATTTAAAAAGTCAAACTGGAGAGAAACCGTATGAATGTAATCAATGTGCTAAAGCCTTTACAGGGAAGAATAGTCTTCACAATCATGAAAGAAGTCATACTGAAGAGAAACCCTATGAATATAAGCAGTGTGTTAAAGCCTTTGCAAAGAAGCCTTTTCTCAGCCATGAAAGATCTCATTCTGGAGTGAAACCTTACGAATGTAATCAATGTGGTAAATCCTTTGCAACAAAGGGTAATCTTGACAGCCATGAAAGAAGTCATAGTGGAGAGAAACCCTTTGAATGTAATCAATGTGGTAAAGCCTTTGCACAGAAGAGTAGTCTTCAAAGTCATGAAAGAAGTCATAATGGAGAGAAACCCTATGAATGTAATCAATGTGGTAAAGCCTTTGTCCAGAAGAGTAGTCTTCACAGTCATGAAAATCATCATACTGGAGACAAACGCTATGAATGTAATCAATGTGGTAATGCCTTTACACGGAAGAGTAGTCTTCACAATCATGAAAGAAGTCATAGTGGAGAGAAACCCTATGAATGTAATCAATGTGGTAAAGTCTTTACAAAGAAGAGTAGTCTTCACAGTCATAGAAGAATTCATACTGGAGAGAAACCCTATGAATGTAATCAATGTGGTAAAGCTTTTATAGGGAAGAGTAGTCTTCACAATCATGAAAGAAGTCATACTGGAGAGAAACCCTATGAATGTAATCAATGTGGTAAAGCCTTTGCAGCGAATTATAAGCTTCTCAGTCATGAAAGAATTCATACTGGAGAGAAACCCTATAAATGTAAGCAGTGTGTTAAAGCCTTTGCAAAAAAGAGTAATCTTCTCAGCCATGAAAGAACTCATTCTGGAGCGAAACCTTATGAATGTAATCAATGTGGTAAAGCCTTTGCACAGAAGAGTAATCTTCTCAGTCATGAAAGAATTCATACTGGAGAGAAACCCTATGAATGTAATCAGTGTGGTAAATCCTTTGCAACAAAGGGTAATCTTGACAGTCATGAAAGAAGTCATAGTGGAGAGAAACCCTACGAATGTAATCAGTGTGGTAAAGCCTTTGCACAAAAGAGTAGTCTTCAAAGTCATGAAAGAATTCATAATGGAGAGAAACCCTATGAATGTAATCAATGTGGTAAAGCCTTTGTCCAGAAGAGTAGTCTTCACAGTCATGAAATAATTCATACTGATAAGAAACCCTATGAATGTAATGAATGTGGTAAATCCTTTGCAGCGAAGAAGAATCTTCTTGGTCATGAAAGAAATCATACTGGAGAGAAACCTTATGAATGCAGTCAATGTGGTAAAGCCTTTGCACTGAAGAAGTATCTTCTCAGTCATGAAAGAATTCATACTGGAGAGAAACCCTTTGAATGTAATCAATGTGGTAAATCCTTTGCAACAAAGAGTCGTCTTCTTAGTCACAAAAAAATTCATACTGGACAGTACCACATGGATGTAATCAATGTGGTAATTTCAGATGTGAGCTGCCATGTGGGAGCTGGAAACTGAACTGTGTTTTCTACAAGGGGTATTTGCTGGAGTCCTGCTCCATAGGGTTTCAGGTCCCAAAATGGAGATCGGGCAATAGCAAAGTAAGATTGCCATGATCTGAGGGTGAATGAGGATAGCTGTTGCTTTATTGAAAAAGGACTATACCCTTTATACTCTATAACTGAACATTAGTTTAGACTCAAGCAAGATTGAAAGGAGACTTAATGATTCCATGATGAAACCAGCCATCAACCTCATTACAGCATTTTTCCTGAGGCAAAAAGATAAATTCAGGAAGTATCTTAATGCCTTTCTGGATGTGAGCCCATTGTTTCCTTTCATAGTGTGTTTTCATCCTTGAACTATGTGTATCCAGTTAGTACATCTTTAAGTTTCCTATTCTTGGTGTAATCAGGGGGACACAATAGGGATTCTTGTGTGGGAGTAGGCATAGTTATCATGCTGTATCTATGATTCCATGGTGGTGGGGATTTTTTTCCAAGAATTATGTTTAAAGAGACTGCCATTAAAAAGTCTGCAAAAAAAATTTCCCACAGGAAAAGGCTTAAGGAAACTTCATAACATTATTAGTGAGAATTATTAAAACTAAGAGGTAAAAGATGCTGGAGATTTAAGATCTGTACTGTCAAAGTGCTGGAACTTTATGAAGTAGCAATGGTATCCATGCAGTTCACACCAGGTACTAAACTGCTAAACCATCTCTCATCCCTTTTTGTTTCTTTTAAGAATTTACTATTCTTGTCTTTGTGAGTGCACATGCATAGTATAGTTTGAAATCAGATGATAGCCTGTGTGACCCAGTCCTCCCTTTTTACCACTTGGGTCCTTAGGACCAAACCATCAGTCTTGGCTTCAAGCACCTTTACCTGCTGAGCCATGCCACAACATCTACTGAGCCCTGATAGTTTTTTTGTTAATCATTGTTTTTAGGTTTTGTTTTTAAAACAGGCTTATCAAGTTCAGGCTGACCTTGATCTTAAGACCTTTCTGCTTCCACCTCCAATTACTGGGATGGCAGGTTTCACTGCTGTTATTTACCAGGCATGAGAATGAACCACAAGCTACAACAAAACCCACTTTAAGAGTGTTATTGTGGGGGATAGGAAAGATGGGTGAGTGAGCAAATGGAGAGAAATGTGCAGAAGGGAGTAGGAATGAATGGAGTCTGTTTTTAAGGATCACCTCGAGCATGTGTATAGGGGCTTACTTAGCCACGCCACGCATGCAAATAAATTACGTGGCCATGCTCACATGGATTACATAAGAGGTAAGGCCCTGGAGTGACTAAGCATTTTGCCTGAATACTGACAATGCATGCATAGCCATGGGACTCCAGGAGCAGCTAGGGTGTCGGGTATGATGACATTCCACCCTTTTTGCTATTATAAAAATTGAAGGGTTTCAGGTGGCAGATGAACAGGAATGAGGGGTGCCAGGTCTCTCAAGACTGCTTCCAGCTGACTTGGTGGAGTTGGTTATATTGGGGGGGGCACTTTTCCTGAGGTAGCCAGTCGTCCTAAGGTAGCTATGTCTTTGCTGCTGTTTGAGCTCTGTGGAATCATCCAGTGCCACTTGGATCTGACAGTTTGGACCCAACAAGATGCTAGTGAGGCAGAAGATGAAGTTTAGAAATATTTTCTTAGATCCTGGTACTTGCAGGGAAGAGGAGATGAGGGGGGTCTCCAAGTGGTCCCAAGATGAGGGAGGAAGGTTCCAGGACCAGGAAAAGGTTGAATGATACTTACCTGGAGTGAATCTGGCCTGTCCAAGTGGATCCACACCAACTCCCTGGAGCTCAGAAGAAGTTTTCAGTTTATGAAAGAGTCACATTTTAGACATATTAAGAAGCAACCAAACAGAATTTAAAACCCTGAACTTATAGCTATGATAGTATGGTGATATAGTCTGCTGTCAGAATTTTGTTGGTTAATGTTAAAGTTATGGAGTCATATAGCAAGAGAGAAATAGGAATCTGGAACATGCTTTTTTATTATTACCAATTAGGCTTCCTATCTTTACCTGAGTCATACCCTAAGGCGCCTGTTTTTTTTTCATTGTGGTATCACTTTAGCATCCATGAGACACAGGTAATTGATTGCTGAGGGCAGTCAACACTAATAAACTTATATTAAAGCCTGTTCTGGGAGTCTCCCTTGTGAGTGGGCATGTGACTACCTCTGGAGTGTTACTTTCTCTTACTGCCTGGGTACATTTGATAGTCCTTGCACCTCGTAACAGTCAGCTGGGTAGTTAATTAGAAATGTGAATGTGGAGAGGCACAGAGGGAAACTGATGAAGCCCTGAGAAAGTTCTTCCCAGAGTCCTGGGGAAGACACTACATCTGGCAGGGGGTTATCTGAGAGAAAAGAATCTGTGTACACCAAAACTCTTTTGTCTCTTACTTTATTTCTCTAAGACAAAATTATTTTTTCAGCTTCACTTCCATCCTGAGTCTCAGTTCCTCTCTGTACCTACTTTTTCTGTCCCTCACAGCCCTGGTAATAACTGAGCCCTTATGCTTTTGATCTCGTCTTCATCCCGTTTCTTCATCCTCCATCTTTCCTTCCTCTTCTCCTCTCCTGATCCGATGCACTTAAAATCTACAAGAAACTTTTCCTTGTTCCTCACTCCTCAGCCTGGGCCATTCTGCTTTACCATCTACAGAAACTCTCCTTGTTCTTTCTTTCCTGGCCATGCTACTCTCTGCCTGCCTCTGGAATTCTGCTCCAGTCCTTACTGCACCTGGTTATGCAAAAAAGCCTTATTGTCCTCAGTCAATCACTGTGCAATGCCACTAGGCCTGAAGGTAAGGGATGGTCTGAGCTTCTTTTGCACAAAAAACAAAGCCATGCATCTACAGCCCCGCCTGTCTGCCAGGCTCTGCGGGAGAGTGTTACCTAGTAGATCAGCATCTAAGAAGCTTACACTGTTTGCCAGTATGGTCTAGTAGTATATGGGCCCACAAGAATCTCATAGTAGAAGACAGCTGAAATATTAAAAACTGAATAACACCAAATATTTCTTGGTAAATGGCTTCCTCTAGAAAAATGCCTTGAAGTTTCTAGGCATAGCTTTAATATACAGCTGAATCTGTATGATATATTCTTGTGGCCCACAAGAATGGAAAGGAGGTAGAATTTGTAAGCCTTTATAAGTTAAGAGATGGCACAGGTTGTTGTGGAGAAGATAGTGGTGGGTAACCCAAAGGTTAGTTTCTTTGATTCACAAATAAGGAGCTCAGCAGCTGCTAAAGCACAAATGCAGGGTGCCCATCCCTGGGTGGTGAGGTCTAGTTTCTTTGCCAGGCATGCTACAGGTGCAAAGGAGGGTCCCAGGTGCCCTAGGGTTCCAAGGGCATATCCCTATCTGTTACATAGAGGGAGAAGGGACGAGTTAGGTCTGGGAGATGGAGGGATGGAGCCTGAAAGAAAGCCTGTTGGATCTTCTGAAAGGGCTTAGTAATGGAGTAAAGGAGGGGTTCATGCAGGGATCCAAGAGCTGCCTCATATAAGGGGTGAGCAAGGAGGGAAAAAGATGGGACCCAGGACCATAAGAAGCCAGCTATTTCCAGAAAGGACAGAATCTCCTGCTTAGTAGAGGAGACTGCAGGAGACTGGATTAAGTGCTTTCTATCTAAAATAATAGCCTTGTGGGGCAGGGTAATGTTTAGACTCAAATAGGTGACCTGAGGAGCAAACAGCTGCACCTTGGAAGATGAGACTCTATGACCCCAGCTGGACAAGAAATTAAGGAGAGCAGAGGTGTTAATTTGGCTCACTTGTAATGACGGGCTGCAAAGTAGAATGTCATCTACATACTGTATGGGTTTAGAGTTGGGGAGAAACAGAGAGTAAGTCAGAAGCTAGGGCCTGACCAAATAGGTGTGGGCTGTCTCTGAATCCCTGTGGTTAAGACAGTCCAGGTCAGCTGCATAGACAGGAGAGTGTCAGCATCAGTTTAGGTGAAAGTGAAGATGTTTTGAGACTGAGGGCTAAGAGAAATAGAGAAGAAAGTATCCTTGAGATCCAGAACTGAGAAATGGGAGGTTCATGAGGGGACAGTAGAAAGGAGTATATAAGGATTATGAACCACAGGATAGAAAGGGACCACTGTGGAATTAATGAACTGGAGGTCTCAAACCAGGTAGTAGGTTCCATTAGACATCTTAACTGCAAGTGTAGGGGTGTTAAAAGGAGAAGAGGTGGGTGAAGTAGATTTTTTTTTCTTAGAAGGCCAGAGATGGCATGTTTAAGTACTGTGAGGCTCAGGAGTGAGAGTAGGTATTGAGCTTGGGTAATGTACTAGGTAGGGTCCTGTAGCTGGATAACAGTAGAGGAATGGTGCCTAGCAACAGAAGGGTATTGGGTGTCCCAGACTTGGGTCAGCTAGAGGGTGGTCTGCATTTCACATCCCCATGCCACCAGGGGGGCAGGGGCAGTCAACTGACCAATGTCCCTTTGGGTGGCACTTTGGACACAGCCCAGGCAGCCCATGTGGGGCAGGGCAAGTACAAGCCCATGGTCCCCTTGACCACATTTGAAACAGGGAGTGGGTAGCCCTCGATCCCTGGGGGGGAAGGGACCCCGAGCAGTTGCCGTGGCTGGTCAGAGGTCTTGGCCAGCATTTGATATTTCTGTTTACAGGCTTTCTCATCTCCCCCTTGGTACACCTGTGGGGTCAGGGGCCATCGCTCCAGATGCTTAAGCTTGGCCCTAATGTCGGGGAAGCTCTGGGGGAAGAAATGGGTCATTAGGAGCTGTCTGCCCTCTGGGCTCTCAGGATCTAGATTAGTGTACTGTAAAGGGGCCTTTGTAAGTTGTTCTAGGAATTGAGATGGATTTTCCTTTCTGTCCTGAACTATGTCTTGAAGCTTTTCATAGTTTACTGGTTAGAGGGAAGCCTTATAGAGACCCACTAGGAGGCAGATTGTAAACTGATCGATCCCTAGCTAGAGAGCCACCTGGGGTGTTATAATCCCAATGTGGGTCTCAACTGGGGACCACCTCAGCCCTGGAAGGATGTGCTTTATTAGCCTGGTGAATTTCATCTGTATGTATCCTAGCCTGTTCCCAAACTTGCCTGCACTCCTCAGGAAGGAGGTTGTTAGTTAGGATCGTGTGTGTATCATGAAAGGTGAGACTATAGGATTGGGTGGTTTATTGAAATTGTTTTGTGAAAGAGGTAGAATTGGACATAGAAGAACCCAGTGTCTTTTCTATCTGAGAGTTCCACTAGTGAGAAAGGGATGTGTGCCTTAAGCAGTCTATCCACCCCGGCTACTTCCCTGGAGAGAACTGTGGCCAGGTTGGTCTGACTAGGGTGGGGTTCCTTAGCATCTCAAGAATGTGTGGCAGGGGAAGTAAAAGTGGGAGCCAGAGTCTGGCACTTGGAGCACCCCAGTACCAGAGAGGAGAAAGGAGCCAGTGGAGCTGAAGGGACAGTTTCTGAAGAGGAGGAAGGAGCAGAAGGTCGGAAAGGCAGGGATTCATTAGCAGGGTCTAGAGTAGTAGTGAGGGGTTCCTCTAGTTCAGGTTGCAGAGCTAGGAGCATGAAGGCAGGTTAATAGGAATCAAGGAGAGAGGGTTTGGAGCTGAGATAGAAAAAGGCTTGAATATACGGTAACTCTTTCCATATGCCCATTCGCTGACAGAAGTTAGATAGCTCCTGTAAAATATCAGAGTCCAATGAGCCATTTTTTATTGTTGTTATCTAAGGGGTATTTTTTATTGTTATCTAAGGGGTATTTAGGCCATTTTTTAGTGCACAGGTGGATAAGCTTAGAAGTCTGTAAGTAGTACGTTAAGCTTAGAGGTTTGAGGGTTTCTAAAAGGCATCCTAGAGGAGATGTGGAGCTTATGCTATTAGAAGGCTTATTTCCCATGGCTGAGGCAGAGAGAAAATGGGATCCAATGGCTTTAATATCTCAGGCATCCTGGAGATTAAGCGAGGATCAATGATGGCACATAATACTCAGTGGTACATCGACAAAGAGCAAGGGCCAGGGTGCTAGCCACAAAGGACAAAAGTCTGAGAGACAAGAAACAAATGAAAAATGAGGCCTCAGACCTCAGTCATAGGGAAGGGCCATAGGCGATGGTCAGTGAAAGGGGCTGACCATAGTCTAGAAGACCAAAGACTGGGAGTTCCCCCACTTTGAGAGAACACCAGTGGGACACTGGATGATCAACCGTCATTTCCAAGGGTTCAAGAAAGTGTTTATGCCAACTGGTAGAAGGAAAACTCACCAACTGAAGTAGCCAGTGTTGTGCGAAGAGATGCAGTGGCCAGGCAGATGGAAAATGGGCAGTTGTAGATGAACTGACCTCAGTTCAGGTTTCTGGCATGAGGGTGCCACGAGAGCCTGTTTGGTCTCAACACCAGTGTTATTTACCGGGTTCAAGAACAGAACACGAGATGCAACAAAGCCCACTTTAAGAGTTTTATTAGGGAAGATAGGAAAGATGGGGCTGATGCAGCAGGCCTGCCAGAGAGAAATGGACAGGAAGTGGGAGGGAATGGGGGAAGTCTGCTTTTAAGGATCACCTCCAGCATGTGAATGGGAGGTTATGTAACCATGCCATGCATGTGTATAGATTACATGGCCATGCTGCAAATGGATTACATAGGAGGTAAGATATGGAGTGTCTAAACATTTTGCCTGAATGCTAACAGCACATGTGCATCATGGGACTCTGGAAGCAGGTAGATTGTCAGGAATGACAACAACTACCATGCCCTGTTTATTCAGAAGTCTTGTATATGCTGAGCAAGTATTCTATCCAATGACTGCCATCTGATATGAAAGCATTGATGTAGCCGAGTTGTTCATATGCAGGTCCACACTGAGATCTTGTCTCAAAAACAAAAACTGCAAACAAACAAGAACTTTACTTAAAAGAAATTGTGTGTTTTGAGACAGAGTCTATCTCAGTTGCCTAGACTGGCCTAGAACTCACACCATAGCCCTTGAATCCTGCCCCTTGGCCTCAGCTGCCTAAGTACCTGCAGAAAAGGACTGGACTACTGAGTGAGCAAGCCAGAGCACAGAGGGGCTTAACTATGTGTCTGGATACGCACAGCTAGTAGCCAGAGGTGCATGACAAGATCACAGTGTTCCTAGGGTCAGATTGGAATCCAGAACCTTCTTTGATGTAGAATGCCATCAGTTCAGCATGGAAAGATAGGAACAGGCCCAGGATCTAATCCACTTTGGGGTTGAAATATCCTGAGAGTCTTATGTGGGCTAGGGCCACAAATGCAGTGTGAGGCATTGTCTATAAAGAGAGAGATATACACCAATGAGGCCCACCTAGTCATGGCTCAGCTGCAACTTCAGTGGCCTCATATAGAGGGTGAGTGAGCATGCCAGGGCCAGAGCTTTGCCCAGCAGTCCCTGGACAAGGACAAGGAGAATGACGAAAAGGAGGCTTTCCTCCCGCTCACTGTGGGGGCACACTAAACTGAGATTACACAAAACTCAAAAACCTCCCAGATAGCAAGCTATTGCAAAATCCTTCTACTTCTCACATGAGAAGCTCAGGCATAGAGAAACGGAGGAGAGTCTGTGCTAGAGTAATTCTGGGTATTGATGCTCCAATTGGTTATTGTAACCATGGTAACAAGTGTGCTGGACTTACATCTCTCTTAATAGGCACAGGGAAGTGAAGCCACTCTCACAAAGTCACAAGGCAGTAAATGGATCATAAGCCAGGATTTGAACCCACATATCCCATGTGTACCCTTATAAAGTTTTTAAGACTGCATGTATTTATTAATGTAGGGATGATGGCATGCATGTGTGAAGATCTAAGGACAACTTACCTGAATCCATTTTCTCCTTCAACCATGTGGTTCCCAGGGATGGATCTCAGGTAGAAAAACAGGCTTGGCAGCAATTGTCTTTACCCCCAGAATCATCACGCGTGCCCCCAGTTGTATCATTGTATGTGTGCTCTTTGTGTGAATGTGCAAAGAGTGAATGTGCAAAGAGTGAATGTGCAAAGATATCGGGTCATGGGAGGCATAATGGAAATGGCAGCACCCAGCAACACTTATTAGCAAAGACATGAAATTTTATGTATCTCATATGGCAAGACAGACAAAACATCTGAAAATAATGAAGTAGTGGGCAAAATGGCATCAGGTTTAATTAAGACTAGAATATTAAAATTTTCCAGGGAAAAAATTCAGAATAAATCAGCAAAAATGATTACATTAAAAACATAAGGAAAATGTAGAATCAAATTAAACCATGACAACCCTATAAGAATAAATATTATAAGGAATCCATAGTGAGGTGGTGATTCATACCTTTAATCCCAGCACTTGGAAGGCACATTCCTTTATTCCCAACAGTTGGGAGACAGAGGCAGGCACATAAGAATTAAAGTGATTTAAATTTAAAAGCCACTTGCAAAAGGAAGGCTGAAATTCAAAGTGAACGCTACTGCAGAATATTCCTTTACACTGTGTGAAGATGTGTCACTGTGATTGGTTTAATAAAGAGCTGAATGGCCCTCAGCTGGGCAGGAAGAAGTTACTCAGGACTTCTTGGGACAGAGAGGTCTCTGGGAAGAAAACCGGCAGAGTCACCAGCGAGAAGAGGGAGGTAGAAATGCAGGAGGAAGGTAAAAGCCACAGAGTCATGTGATAACAATAAGTACATGAATAAAGGTAAGTTAATATGAGTTATAAAAGCTAGCTAGGAACAAGCCTAATCTATAGGCCAAGTTTTGATAATTAATAATAAATCTCCATGCTGGTTTTTGCAAGCTGGAGACCCAAAGAAAAATCTGGCAACACATTATCTTTTATGATCTAAAAATAAATACTATTAAACCTTGAATTTATATATAAAGAGAAAGGGGGATGTAAGTATATTTACCCACACATAATTTGATCAAGCAACCAGCTGTTAAGTATACCTGCTTTTAAGCCAACTTTTTTTTCTTTTAGTTAATTGTTTTAGGCTTATATTTGAGAACATATATAGAAGGGCAAATCTTGTTTTCAAAATGAATCATATTTGTACTTGGTATGACTACAAACTTAGTTTTGAGCACTTTGAAGGATTTGATTTTTATATGGTGATTGGTCATTAATTTACATGTCTTAATTATCTTTAACAGTTTAAAAAAAGCTAGTAGCTTTTATAAGATTAGGATTTTACAATTCTAGATATAGATCTCTAAGTTAACTCCATGGACTTTCCTCCCATTTCTCTCTGCTTCCAAAGCTTCAGCCACACCCAGCCTCTATTCCAGACTCCAGCCCCTTGCCCCACACCCCACACCCTGCCTACCTCCATGAGGTTATTGCTGTATACTTGGCAGCAGATGGCATTTTATTATTCTTATCATAGCACTCACTAATCTTCCTCACTAACATAACCCAAATTATGTGTGGGTAACTAAGTTAACTTTTCTTAGTTTGAGTATAACTTGTAACCTTAGGAATTTATCTGTGTACAAAAATCCATTCTAATCTAAAATAATTGGGAGATTTGCTTCTCAAGTTTAAAAGAAGATATAATAATAAACAGAGGACACATTAGCACTAAGAAATGTCACAGGTGCCGCCCTTTTACAGGAACAGTCAGAACTGCTTCTGGCTTTCCTCCTATGCAGGTTTCTCCTACTAGTGTTTTCTTGAGATGGAGGTGCCAGGGGTTCAGTATTACTGTCATGCTTCCATAAGATTTTATTTATTTATTTATTTATTTATTTATTTATTTATTTATTATTTTTATGGCAAGGAAACTGAGGTGAAGCAGCACATTAAGCCTTTTTCCCACTTTTTGTCTCCTTTACATTCCTGTCTCCAAAAGCTAATGTTTCATCCATTCCAGATTTCTGTTGATTAGACTCCAGACTCAAGTACCTCATTCCAAATGTTTCCTCCTGCTATATCCTTTCTACATTCACAATCCTTCTGCAACTTTCTTTTTCTTTCACATTAGTCCTCTCTCTTTTTTTTCTCTTTTTTTAAAAGTAGCTATATGTATTAATAATCAAACTTGATAATTCCACAAATGTATGCTTATATGGAACCATTGTATTGCCTTTCTATATAAAAAACTTTTATTTAAATTTTTAAATTTATTTTACACATTAACTATAGTTTTTCCTCCATGCCCTCCTCCCTTTACCTCCCCCCACCTCCAATCTACCCCTTTTCTCATCCACTTCTCCTCTGTCTTCATTCAGAAAGGGACAAGACACCCATGGTCTTGAACAAAACATAGTACACCATTTTGAGGCAGGTCTGAGCTCCTTCCATGGATTAAGACTGGTTGAGGTAATTCAACATGAGGAACAGGTTCCCAAAGCCAGCTAAGCACCAGAGATGGGTCCTGATCTCATTGCTAGGAGTCTTACAAATAGACCAAACTACACATCTATCATACACAAGCAGAGGACCTAAGTTGGTCCCAAAAAGGCTCCCTAATTGTTGGTCCAGAGTTTATAAGCTCCTACCAGCTCAGGGCAGCAGTCTCTGTAGGTTTCTCCAACATGAACATGACCACCCTGGCTCATACATCCCTCCTCCCTTTCTTCAGGAGGATTCCTGGAACTTGTCCTAGTGCTTGCCTGTGGATCTCTGCATCTCTTCCATCAGTTACTGCATAAAGGCTCTCTGATGACAATTAGGGTAGTCACCAATCTGATCACAGTAGATGGCCCGCTCTACTATTGCAAAGGGCTGAGGTGATCCTTGTGTATTCCTGGGAAAATTCATGACCATGTGGATCAAACACCTCAACATAAATCTAGTTACACCCAACCTGATAGAAGAAAAAGTGGGAAGTAGCCTTGAATGCAATGGTACAGGAGGCTATTACCTGATTACAACACCAGTCTCACAGACACTGAGATCGACAGTTAATAAATGGGACTCCCTGAAACTCAAAAGCTTCTGTAAGGTAAAGGACACTGTCAGTGAGACAAGACAGCATCTTACAGAATGGGAAAAGATCTTCACCAACCCCACATCTGAAAGAGGGCTGGTCTCCATAATATGTAAAGAACTGAAGAAACTAGACATGAAAATACCTTTTCATGCTCAGAATGTGTGTTTTGGCTTCTTTACTGCACCCATTTTCATTCATGGTACACTATAAAAGGATCAGTAAAGTTGCCAGTCTCTCTATGGACTATACTAAGGCATAAAAGTTTTATTTTGATACTAAAAGAGTCCCAATCCAAAAACATTTTTTTAAAAATTTACTTATTTATTTATTTATTTATTTATTTATTTATTTATTTATTTATTTATTATACAGTGTTCTGTCTGCATATACACCTGCAGGCCAGAAGAGGGCACCAGATCTCATCACGGATGGTTGTGAGCCACCATGTGGTTGCTGGGAATTGAACTCAGGACCTCTGGAAGAACAGCCAGTGCTCTTAACTGCTGAGCCATCTCTCCAGCCCCCCAAAAACATTTTTAAGGAAAAACCTAACAGGGATGGAACATATATTCCTACTCTTAGGAAAGTTACTCACTTATTGTAACCTGTAAAGGATGATTAAGAAATGCCAGTTAATGGTCAGTCACCTTAAATACAATTGAAATGTAAAGCCCTTGTCTTATGAAAGCTCCTAACTTATTGTAACTTTTAGATAATTAAGAAATACAAGTTAATGGTTAGTCACCATTTAAATGTTAAAATTTTTAATATGCTCAGAACTATATAGTCATTCTAAGCACTAATGTAATTAATTATAAGAATAAGTCTTATTTACCCCTTGTATATAATTTCAATGTTAATCATAAAACAAGTGACTAGAAGCAAGCAAAGTTTGTCTATTCAGACATATCTAATAGACAGGTAGTTCTCAAATGCTTCAGAGATCTGCAGAATATGGCATTTAAAATGTTTAAGCTCTTGAGGCCAGTCTGACCTACAGAGTGAGTTCTAGGACAGGCACCAAAACAGAGAAAGCCTGTCTTGAAGAAAAAAAAAGTTTAAGCTCTCTATTGCAGATAGAATTGCCCCAACATAGAGGGAACCATTAAGGTATCCAAGGAATATAGATAGCACAGGGCAACTCTGTCTGGATTGTGGTAGCACTAATTGTCAATGGACAAATCTTTCCCACCTGCCTATTCCCAAATAAACACTCAGAGGCTTATATTAATGATAAACATTTGGCTGATGACTCAGACATATTATTAGTTAGCTCTTACATTTAAATTAACCCATTTCTATCCATCGATGTATATTTGCATATTCTGCCCTGACGCCGCCCTTCCTCCTTTAGTACTTAGCTTGAATGTAATGCCTAACCTTATTCTGCCTGACATTTGGACAAAATAACTTTATTTATCAACAAACAAGAGCAATACATATTCATAGCATACAGAAAGACCATCCCACAGCAACTAACCACTGGGAAAACTGACCTATGCCTTATCTGCAGTCAGGGTTCTGCTCAAACTGAATATTTTTGGATTCATTGCCATACTTTGCCTAGTTAAAATAATGTCACTCCCCCAAGTTGCTCCTCTACAGAACAAAATCTCAGACTTGGGTCTGGCAGCCAAAGTCCTATTTATTGTGGGAATAAATTCCATTTAGACAATGGCTTTGGGCCACAAGACATAGGCTGTGACTTTGTCTGCATATGTGACCCCTTAAAAGCTGAGGGAGAGTTGTCATTCATATTCTTGGAGTCGTCAAGACTGGGTCAGGTGGTGGAGAATGGCTTGCAGTGGTTCCCATCGGCCTTGAGGAGATTGGCAGCTGGATCAGCAGTGGATCATCAGTGCATCTACCTCTCTTTGTATTAGTGAGTCTGTATTCCCATTGCACCCCTTAATAAATTGACATATGTACATTTGTGGGCTCTTGCTACACCTATGCTGTCTTGTATGACAGCCGAAGACCTAAAACTACTGTCCCCTCTGAAACTGTGGAGACCACTGCAGTGCTGTGGGATGTCTTTCTGTATGCTGTGAATATGTGTTGCTCTGATTTGTTGATAAATAAAGCTGTTTGGCCTATGGCAAGGCAGCTTAGAGGCAGGCAGGCAATCCAGGAAAGAGACAAGAAGAAAGGCAGAGGCAGAAGAGACATCCTGCTGTCCAGGGAGTAGCATGTAACAGCACACAGGAAAAGCCATGGAACAGTGGTGAGGAGTAATAGAAATGGGCTGATTTTAGTTATAAGAGCTAGCTAGCAAGAAAATTGAGTCATAGGTCATGGCCATACAGTTCATAATTAATATAAGCCTTTGAGTAATTATTTTATAAGTGGCTGTGGGACTGCAGGCTAGGCAGGATTGGGGAAATCTTCCGACTACACTGCAGTCTATGGTAACCTGTATAGGTAATGGGTCACTCTCATTTTATTTGATACATAGATCATTTAGATTATATTTCCAGTTATAATGTATCCTTCTCAGATCTCTGAGGATATTGACTGACTGTAGCTTTATCAGCACCAAGCACCCAACTGCTTTCCCAAGACTTCAGCTGCCTTCTCAGTTCTCTTCATATGTAAAAATATGCCCACAGGCCTCACTTTCCTGGAGTTACTAATGAGTCTAGTCACCATTTACCCTGTTATCAGACTCCAAAGGAGAGAAACTCACAAAATATACTTCAGTGTGAATTTTTTACTATTTTGTTTAAAGGATAATTGTGTTACAATGAACTCTGTCTCATTGTGAATATTTGGATAGAAAAAGGTGTAACATTTAAAGCTTAAGCTTTGAAGATATTTGAAATGTTTTAAGATCTAAAAAAGGGGTTTTGAGATGTGTAAATGCAAGTTTATGTAAGGTGTGAGGATGTCAAAGTTTAAATTGTGATAAGATATTGATTTAAGGGATATAAAAAGAATGAATTATGCTTCAAATTTCTGTCTCTCACCATGCTACATTTATGTTAAGACTTCAAAGCTCAAAGTCTTATTAATCAATGCAGTTCTGATAAGCTATTAATCTAGCTCTGGGAAAGCTTTGCTTCTATTGTCATATTCATAAGCTCGAGATTTTAAATTCCATTTGGTTGTTTAGTAAGTATAGACTTAAAAGTTCTTCTTATTGAGCTAAAACACCAGAATAATCTATATACATGCAGTATTCTGGATGGAGAGAAGAGGCCCTGCTTTTTTTCATATTTAAAATCAAGATCAAGTGAGCTATTGCCCTTCTGCTCCACAGAATGTTTCTGTTCTCTCTAGGCTTGCCTTAAAGACTGTTCATGCTTTTAACCCAGAATCATTTTTGGGTCCCCAAGCTTTTACCATGAACAAAGGCATGAGTCTATCGCTCTTCCTACAATGTGGATTTCAGTACAGCTTACAACAGTAGTAATGCTAACATATCTAAAACTTGTACCTCTTTTTATATTTTTTTATGGGTTGGGGTTTGTGAGCAGGGATTGAGGGAGCTAGCATGGACCATGAGAAGTTATTAGACACCACAGTCATGTGTTAATGGAAGGGCAGCTAGCTCCTCTTGCCAGAGATAAAGAGAATGGCTCCC
Organism: Peromyscus nudipes; assembly: GCA_902168325.1. NCBI lineage: Eukaryota > Metazoa > Chordata > Mammalia > Rodentia > Cricetidae > Peromyscus > Peromyscus nudipes. Next base: position 13,076 of record CABHPH010122786.1, on the reverse strand, counting down.
TTTATAGCAAGCAGGAACTTTCTTGAAGCCCTTGTGGAAATGTCAGCTTTTGTTTAAATGCCTGATCTTTGGAAAAGGACTTTCGCAGGGAACCAGACCCTCTATTATAGAATTTGCATAGTTTATCCAATAGCTAATTCTTACCGTTAGCAAAGACAAAGCTAGACAAATAATACTGTGAACTGAGTAGACCTTAGGAAATTATAAATCTTGATTATGAAATGCACCTTATTTATCAAAAACTCTTATTTGTCAAATAAATCTTATTTATCAAGCATATGTAACTCATCTAACAGCTTGTGTTAACCTGTTTAGGAGTAGGCAGAGTTATCATGGTATATGGTTTCACAGTGGCAGGGATTTTGTTCAAAGAATTATTTTGTTTAAAGATGTTCCCATTGTAAACAACTCATCCTCCACTGAAGCCCACCTGGAATTTCCCAAAGAAAAGGCATAAGGGAACTCCCATAACACACAGTGAGAAATATTAAAAATGAAAGTCAAAAGTTCGTGGAGAGAATTGTGATCCACAATGTTGAAATACTGGAACTCTGTCAAGCAGCAGTGGTCCTCATGGGGTCCACAGCACTTTATTATCCCCCTTTTCATGGTCTGTCATTGCTTTAGGTCCTATACATTCTAAAGTGTGTAGAACTATAGCTCTGAATATTTTTTTCCTCTGGAACTTAACAAATATTTCAATAATTGTTCAAAATGCTTTGTCTCATATAACTGAGAAGAGCCCATATTTAGTCCCACTCGCTCACTTTAAGGACATGACCCCTTATCATTATTTCTATTTATGATAAACTCTCCTTATCTTCTCCAAGGATCATGTGCACCACATGGGGCACCACTTGTGGGGGTCCCTGATGATGAGAATGAAAATCCAGTGCATACTGACTTCGTCAATCTGGATCAGACTTCAGGGAGACTATTACCAGGTAAATCACTGTCAGCGTATTTAAAACACAGTGCAATTTGGGAAAAGGTTTCTAGGTAACAATCAGTCCAATTCCAGGTGCACAATAAAACTTAATGTGTGATAACATAGAGACTCCTTTACAAAGTACATGTGACCATGAGTGTGGGTTCTATAGCAAAAAGGCCTAGAGTCTAATGTGATCTGTGACCAAGAAAGCATAGATGTCAGCAGGCCATAGAGTACATGTGACATCTCCCCTCAAATGCTTAGTGGACTAGTAGGGAAGACTCTGGGATAATCATTCTGCAGAACATTGGTGAGGTCTGCTCCACAGATAGCAAAAAGGTCACCAGGTCATTAACAAAATCCACTCTTAGTCTTCTGTATGGAGTTCAGTTATTTGATTTGTATCTCCTCCAATGAGCAAACACCCATGTATGATTAACTTCCTGGTCCTGTTAGTGCTTCTCTGTGAGTACACAGACCTCTGTGCCCACAACATCCCATACATTCCATAATCAGCATTAGCATGTGAATCCACCTGCTATTTTCCAAGTTCAGGTAGAAATGAGTAGCCCCAGGAAAGTAGATTACTGAGCAAGAAATCATATATTGACCCAGACTGACCATGTCAGTCAAGTGTTCGTGTGACTTTAAAGAACCCTCAGTGGAAGGCCTGCAGGCAGGACACAGGATAAAATTCCTCCACAGAGCAGTGGAGCCCAGCAGTAAAGCAGCTGGACAGGGATTCTTCAGGCCATTGCCACTGCTGCTGGCTGCTGCTTCAGCACCGTCACAGGTTCCAGACAGGGTGTCAAAAAGTGGACAGTGGACTTGGGGCAAAGGCCAGGGTGCCATAGATCCAAGTGGACTCCAGGAAAAAGACTGACACTAAGGGTCCAAATGGTTTGAATGTAAGGGGCCACCCATGTTTGCCATTTGCTCTTTGAGACAGGGCCTCATGTATAACCAGGCTTGCCTTCATCTCACAGTGGTCTCCCTGCAACAGTACAACAGTGTGCCACATATAGCTTCTGGTTATTTTATTAGTAACTGTGCAGAATTACTAGAAGTCAGGCAGGGTGGTGCAAGCCTTTAATCTTAGCACTCTACAGCAGAAGCAAACTTATCTTTATGATTTTTTAGGCTAGCCTGGTCTGCATAGTGAGTTCCTTTCCAGCCAGGGCTGCAGTGTGAGACCCTGACAAAGAAAATGAAACAATAGAAGCATGATGTAAAAATAAGTATTCTTAATTTGCTTTACTTATTTTCACTAATGATGCAGAAGTAAGAGAAAACAAATCTGTAGACTGTAACACGAATCTTCAAAGGTCTTATTAATAAAAACAAAGCCGGAGCTAAGTATTGGGGTGAACACTGAAAGATCAGAGAAACAGAACAAGCCACATCCAACCTCACCTTGCCAATTCCTCAGCTGATCTTGTGTCCTCAGATTGAAAGTTTCTGAGTCCTCACCCGAATGGATCTCAGCTGAACTGCTGCTGAAAGCTAAAAGCTTAAAAAAGACTCTAGTTCCTGGTCTTCATGCCTTATATACCTTTCTGCTTCCTGCCATCACTTCCTGGGATTAAAGGTATGTGTCACCATGCCTGGCTCTTTCCAGTGTGAATTTAACTCTCTGAGATCTGGATGGATCTCTGCCTCTGGAATGCTAGGATTAAAGGGTGTGTGCTCTCATTTTCTGGCCTCTATGTCTATCTAGTGGTTGTTCTGTTTTCTGACCCCAGATAAGTTTATTAGGGTGCACAATATATTGGGGGACACAATATCACCACAGAAGACTCCTATGTCAAATGGGCAATCTCATATATATAATATAGTCATCAGTTGCCGGGCGGTGGTGGTGCACACCTTTAATCCCAGCACTTGGGAGGCAGAGCCGGGTGGATTTCTGTGAGTTCGAGGCCAGCCTGGGCTACCGAGTGAGTCCCAGGAAAGGCTCAAAGCTACACAGAGAAACCCTGTCTCGAAAAACCAAATATATATATATATATAATCATCAGAGTACTGAGGCTCTCTAGGAAATATGGATACAAGTCAAAAGCTCACTCTGATCCCATAGGGTTTACTTCTCTAAATCCAGAATAACAGTTTAAGAGAGTGCATATTACTGTATATTTTTTAATCAAACTTTCTTTTTACAAAAATGAAAATCATAGCACGTTTTCCACAGCTTTCCTGAAGTATTGCTAGTCCAGAAAGTGGCAGGTTTCCTTTGTCCTTTCTCAGTTCATAGTAAAACCTAATTCCCCAGAAAAGAGTCCTCCTGAGTGCAGGAATAATTCAGGGAAGACTTTGCAGTCCAGCCCCAAGTTCTGCATCATTGTCAATCTCTGCAGGTCTGGGGCAGTTCTATGCCTGGGGTGAAAGCCAGGGCTGCCAATCATTGTGCTCCCTCACTTCACAGCACTGTCCCTAAGGGAGCTGTTTAGATCACTCAGGCCTCAGTAGCCAATCAGGACCTCGAGATGAACTGCCAATCAGAATGGGGAGGCCACTTCCGATCGGCCCTGCTGCATGGTCTGTGGCTTAGCGGTTAAGGGCGGGTCTCCTGTTCTGTGTGCTGGGCTGCTACTGGCTGGTAGGAGTCGTGAGGAGAGCCGGTGGCTTGGAATCCGCCTGGTGAGTGAGGGTCCGCCATCCCACGTGGGGAGAAGCCACGGGAGCCAATGTGGGGTTACCCCCGGGGCTGTGGAAATGGTGTCAGGACGCGGTGTCTGGAGTGATTCCCTTTGGTCCCCTGAGGTCCCTGCAACTCCCAGGCAGAAGCGGGACCTGTGAGTGATTTATCGCTGGGGTTTGCGCCTCTCAGAGCATGGGGGAGTGTGAGCCTTTGTGCAGAAATACCCTAGTCACCATACAAGGCATGGTGATCATGGTCATCCTTTTTTTTTT
>CABHPH010122784.1:0-20814 GCA_902168325.1 Peromyscus nudipes | reverse complement strand
CATGTCAATAGTAAAGGTTTAAAAAAGATTTTTCCATAACCTGGCAACAAGCCAAAGAAATAGTAAAGAAATGTCCTACTTGTTCCTTCTACAATCAAACACCATTACCAGCAGGATGTAACCCAAAGGGTACTCAGAGGAATGAAATCTGGCAGATGGATGTGTTTCACTTTGCAGAATTTGGAAAATTGAAATATGTACACCACACCATAGATACTTATTCAGGATTTCAATGGGCAACTGCTTTGAGTTCAGAAAAAGCTGATTCTGTAATCACTCATTTGTTAGAAGTTATGGCCATCATGGGTATACCTGCACAAATCAAAACTGACAATGCTCCATCATATGTCTCTGCTAAAATGAAACAGTTTTTTTGCTTATTACAATATAAAGCATGTTGCAGGTATACCACATAATCCTACAGGTCAAGCAGTTATAGAAAGATCAAACAGAACTCTAAAAGATATGCTAAATAAACAGAAAGGGGTAACAAAAACCCCCAGAAACAGATTACATAATGCTCTATTAACTTTAAATTTTCTCAATGCCAATGAGAAAGGAACAACAGCTGCAGAGAGACATTGGATAATAGAAAAAACTACAGAATTAAATCAGCCTATATACTTTAAGGATGTGCTGACCTCAGAATGGAAACCAGGATATGTGTTACATTGGGGACTAGGTTTTGCTTATGTTTCTATAGGAGAAGAAAAGCTGTGGGTACCATCAAAATTGATAAAGTTTCGATTTGAACAAGAGAGACCTCTTAATTAGAGGAGGTGATAGTTCCTCAACCAGCATGAACATCCAATTTAAACTAACTTATACCAGTAACACATGCCTTTTCATTTAATCAGATAATAAATTGCCAAAAAGGAACATCCCCAAAAAATCTTGGGGAAAGGTTTTTGTTTTTGTCTTTTAGGAGAATGAAGGTTAAGAAATCTGAAGAACATTGGACAAATGGGACAACTGAAGAAAAGGGACAAATCGTTTATCCCAAGAAACAGAGTGAAATGGCGTATGGGTATATCATTTAAAAAATTTTTATGTCTTCCTAAATGTTTGTTTCTGCTTTTCTCTAAAGATTTAACACTATTGGTCTTCTAATAGTCCCAATTCAATTAAAATTTAAAGCTGACTTTGGAGTTGGAGAATGGCTCTCTCCTTCTTTAAACTCAAGCATGTTGTTAAAAGGAAAATGCAAAATCTCTGTATCATGCCAGAAGAAAAGAGCCATCTTCTGCTATGGGACAGGAGAAAAGCCAAATTAATTAAGGAACTATTCTATTACTAATCTCTACTCTTTGATTCTATTCTGATTCTTTAAACTTTTCTTAAAGTATGAATTTTATATCAAAATTTACAAGATTTATATATATATATACATTTTCAACTTTGTTAAGATATGAATGGTCATATAGAGTACTAGCTAATTCTAGAAAGAAAAAAGGTTTCAATTAGTTGCATATATATGTCTTTGTGTTCGAGTCTCTTATCAGTTTCTTGCAGGAATTCATGGCCAGGCCTAACATCAACTGAAGTCTCCAGGAAGAAGATGGGGCCCCACAACAACAACAATTCCACGTGGACAATAATAACGTCACTAAGCTGACAAACATCATCTACAAATCAGCTTTGAACTACAAAATGCTCAGAGCAATTTTGAGAAAGCTAGCTGAAATGATCCAGTCTCAAAGACTACTTGATTAAGGATTTGAGATAAACCCTGAACTTTGGCATTATACACAAACTGGATAACGAAGGATATAGTTACCTTTCCTAGAATTTGACAATTAATCAAAAATTTTTATTTGCAGGATAAAGATACCTTCGCCTATACCCAGCAGGAAGCAATTTTAAGAATACGACGCCCACATTCCCAAAGAGGTGGTGTGGGGCGGATGGGTTTTTTTTTTTTGTCTTTTAATGGGTTATGGATCTGGTATATTTTTCATTGATTAGGGGGGTTGGTTACAAATTGTTGTCAAGGGTTAAGAAAAGGGCTAAGCAAAGGAGATTAGATTTAAGGTTCTTTTTTTTTTGTTTGGTTTTTTTGGTTTTTCGAGACAGGGTTTCTCCGTGTAGCTTTGCGCCTTTCCTGGAGCTCACTTGGTAGCTCAGGCTGGCCTCGAACTCACAGAGATCCGCCTGCCTCTGCCTCCTGAGTGCTGGGATTAAAGGTGTGCACCACCAACGCCCGGCTAGATTTAAGGTTCTTGTTAAAAAAAAAAGAAAAAGAAAAAGACAATTATTAGTTTTAAATACTTTACATTGGATTGGATTGTTTTGTGTACAAATTATATATATTGAAATTGATATTGTTAGAAAATGCTATATGTATATTTCTAACTGTATTTATACCATTCATTTAACAATGTAATACAATTTTCTGATCCTTGAATGTTGTTATTACCAACTATTAGAATATAAAGAAATTAAAGTTAGTAGTTAGACATTACAATAGAACTTGTAGTCATATTAGGTATGTTTTCTAGATTGAGCAGATATATTTTAGATAGACAGGTCATCTTCAAACCCTTCAGAGATCTACAGAATATGGCATTTAAAATGTTTTAATAACTTAGAAAATTTTTCTTTTTTGTTATGACTATGAGACATGTCGGCATATGAAACATGGCAGTATCAATCTACTTCAGAGAGAATATGGGCATTGAAGAAACTGCATATGGAGTTAACTTTCATTGTGGCAAAAGTAGCCACTGGACAACAAAGTATGCTCAAATCAACTGCTGACAAACAGGACAGACAGGACACGAAACAAAGGACTACTGATTCTTGCCAAAACAAGTGTGGTTATGGCTTTATCAAAAGGCATCTTATGAGGCCAGGACAATATGGCACCATCCCTGAAGTGGCCTTTGCAATCTGGAAAAGGTACAGTGCCTTTTTCTTTGAAGGCAGCTGAACTGGCAATGGGCCGATGGCTTCTGATGTGCAATGGAACAGCAGCTGAAACAGTTATTCTTGAAGAGTAACTAAGCTCATGGCTCTCAATAGTAGAATGGCAATTAATAGAGGGATGTGAAGAAGAACGGGATGCTGAGATGAAGCCACATACACACATAGCCAAGAAGAATGAATTCAGAAAACATCAACAATTTCCAGAATTTAAAATCCTGAGTCATGACATGACACTAGTGGAATTCAGATATTTCTGGTACATGGACTGCTCTCACCTAAGGTGAGGTTGAACTGTTGACCTTGTGTACATCCTACTTCACAAATGAGTTTGTCAGATACGCTAAGCCTATAGGCTGAAGATGATGCCCCATCACTGCGGAGAAACCTCAGATAACTGTCCAGGCAGCTGGCTGTTTCTGTCAACTCACAATTTTTTGGAAGTTGCTTACATGTACTTCCTGTTTTTATTTTTGTTAGCTAATATTATTTCCTTCTTGGGTCTCTGAAGGAGTTGAAGATTATTTAGTTATAGTTGAAGATTAATTAGGATAGAAAGTGAATTAGATACAATAGGATAGATAATAGAATTATTTTCTCTGAATTTGTTAAATACAAATAGACTAGACAATGTTTAGGTATATATTACTTGTATATATTGTATATAGTTATTGTACTTCTGTATATAGTTTTTCTTATGTTAGTTATAAGCGTTTTCCTTTACTTTTTATTAAAATAGAAAAGGGGAAAAATGGTGATATTTTCTTTTGTACCAAAATGTTATTTGTATGTTAATAAAGTTGTCTGGGGGTCAGAGCTATTAGCAAGCCATAGGAAAGCAGGGCAGTGGTGGTGTACGCTTGTGATCACAGCACTTGGCAGACAGAGCTAGGTAAGTCTCTGTGTGTTCAAGGATATAGCCAGCATTGGATACACATGCCTTTAATCTCAATACCAACCACAGAACACCTGGAGGTCTATACAAACAGGCCGTGATGAGGCAGTCCTGTGGTTGGGTTTACAACCAATGAGAAGGCAGAACAGAGACTATATAAAGACTTTAACACAGGAAGTACCACCTCCTTCGGAGAGGTAGGACCACTGCAGGAGGAAGGGTAAGTTTTTAGCTCTTAGCTCTGACCTCTTGGCTTTCTTCTTTGCATTGGTTCTGTGTTTCTTATTTATAAGATGGTTGGTTACATCTACAGAGGACAGCAAGGTCATTGCCCTGGAGAGCAACAGGCTGGAATCAAGGCCAACTGAGTCAACATATGAGAGCTTATCTCAAAAACATTTTCTAAAAACCTGGAAATGCAGCTGTTCTAGAATTAATATGCCGTCCCAGGGAGAAATCACTTCACATACTTGTGAGATTAATAAACATTATTTTAATGATACTATGCACAGCTAATGCTCAAAGAGAATACAGCCTAGATAGATTTTGCATTCTACATATGCTGTCATCCTTAATTTTCCTTTAGGTTCATGCTCAAGGTTACAATTTCAACATGGTGAGGGCCCTACAAGTCTAACCACTTAGGCAGATGGGAGGCTTAAACAGCGAATATATTCCCAGAATTTCTTAAGTACACCTGTGACCTGATACAATTGGTCATCCTTCAGTGACAGGATCCTGAGGTGAAGGTGCCTGGGGATGATAAAGATAGGAGAAGTAGAAAGTAGAAAAGGTAAAAGCTCATTTGGAGAGGTCTCTCACAAGCTATGTCACATACCAAGTAAGCTTCTTAAGAAGAATATCATCTTGTATATTACTTTGGGGGGGGGGAATGGAAAGAAATGGTAGACTTCAATGAAGTCAGCACAAACTACCATAAAATGGAGCAAAATCAGAGGAGGCTAATCAAACAATGCTTCACAAGGAGATCACACGGTGTCTCAAGAACATTACTAAGGACACAGTGGCCTCTGGACTGATAATCATAGCCCCATGTGGAGGGAAGAGTTGGTTCTCAGGAACTGAAGCAACTTCTCCAAAAGGCCCTGGTTCTAGACCATTACCAACTCTCCCAAGCATATTCCTTCCTTAGAGAAGGGCTCTGTTTTATTGTCAATATATCAGGCCCTTAGGGAAAGCTCCCAAGAACAAGAAAGGCTGTTACTTGCTCTCCCAAGAATTTTCTTCCTCCCTGCCTCAGGGCATAAATGAAAGGCTTGTTTGATCAGGTCAATCCTTAAAAAACAATGTTGTACTTTTCAAATAGTTGTGACCTGGTGTCATATTGCCCATCTCTCAGAACTATTCTTTTCTGAAGAAGAAATCTGGAACTTTATGACATACCATGCCTTCAGGTTGGTTGTGACCCTGTCATGCCCCATGAGCAGCTTGTTAGAAGCCTGTTCTTTGATATAGGGATGGGCCTAGTGGCTGGTTGTAAATCAAGACTGTCTCTCTGTCATGGTTTGGAGACAAATATTGAGACAATCCTGGTGAATAAATATATATCGTAGCATCCTAATCTCTAAGTCTTGGTTAACAAACTAATCTTTGGCATGGTTTAGAGGCAGCTTTCACTCAACTAAATTGTACTTTGTAAGCCTTATTATCTCCTAAGCATTGGTAAATCCTTCATGTCACCAATTCTACTGTTTTATATCACAGCTTAGTAGTGACATGCTACCCAACACAGTGTTGTGCCCTGGGCATGAGACGCCCCTGAAGAGACCACCAGGGACACAAACTCATTGAAAGGCAAAAGCAAGGTTTATTGAAGCAGTTCAATCCCTGTGGCAGGGACAGGGACCTCATCAAGCCATCCAACACAGTAGAGGGTGGAGGAGGTATCTACCCCCTGCAAGCTCAGGTTTTAAAGCCAAAACCCACAAGGATACATCATTTAGGGGTGCTAGTTATGGGTGAAACTCTGATTGGTTCAAGTTTTAGGGGCTTTCCAGAATTTCTGTGTTATCTTACTTTGTAGTTTTAACTGGTTGTTTGTCAAACTGTATAAAATATCTCCAGCATTGGGGCATTCTGTGGTTAATCAATTGCTACCAGATAGTCAGTCCTTCAAACATCCTGACTTTGTACTTTTGACCATCTCCGGCATTGGGGTATTCTATGGTTAATCAGTTGCTACCAGATGGCTCTTCAAACATCCTGATTTTGTCCTGGGACCTATGTTAGTAGCTCTGAGAATTTTTAAACTCAGGCCTGTTTCAAGCTGGAGTGAGAGGGTTGCTTGAAATGGGGGTGCTTTGGTTCTTCACACATGAGGTATTTTTTTACAACCTACACAAAATTAACTAGAAATTTATTTTACACAGAAAAGTTAAGTGTCAAATGTCTAAAAGATACTGGAGAAACAAGGCATCTCCAAATTTGGCAACCTGCCTTTTATGGATGCACCAAAAGCATGTTGACCTTGAGCACAAAGATGTTTCTACATGCAGTTCCCTGATCCCAATGCTCTGCACAGATGCATCCCACAGAGTATTCAGGGGTGGGCACCTGCACCCAGGGAGGTGCAATGATCGCATGGGACCCCACAAGACACTGAATCTTGCCACAGGGTTCCACTAGGACTACACTTTTATCCCTAAGCTCACCAGTTGCCCTTCCCCATCTGGGGACAGAAGCCCCTCACTCTCCATCTAGTGGCTTCCCAGTTCGCCTAGGCTCCCTTCACAGTTCCCTAAAGTAGTGCTCACAGAACAGTACACAATACCACTGGTGCCTGTTCTGCTACAAAGCCAGCCTGCTGCATGCTACCCAGAAGAGCCCTGCACCACTTCTCACTGGTAAGTCAGACTGGAGTCCCTAATTGGCGTCTGAGGCCTGAGTGACAAAGAGTGCATCCCTAGGGTTTCAGTGTGCTTACAGAACACAGCAGAGTGCTTCCTGGCCCAGTCTTCCACCCCAGACCCAGGCCTTTTCCAGATCTGCAAAGATTTGCATTTCAATAGCACTTGCCCCAACTTCAGCAGCAGATCCTGTTATCTTCCCACACTCTATAGACTCTTCCCCTTCTTCCTCCTAGACACAATGTGGTTAGATTGCAAGGTCCATTGCACATTGTGGAGGAGAGTGAGTTCTCTCTGTCCCAGGAGGAAGAGTATCCAGAATATTAACAATTAAAGAGGGATTTTAGTACAAAATAGATAGTGTTTGTTCTGTGGCTTCACATCGAGGACAGGTGAACTGAAGGTACATTTAACCTAGTTGTCACAGGGACTTCAGAAAACCAGGAGAGAAAAGCAGAAACCAGATCATAAACAACATGACCTGTCCTTCTCCTACCAGAATGATGAATGATATAGCTCCCTTGCCTTAGGAGTTTTCTTATGAAATTTATTCTCTTGGAAATTTAAGTGAAGTCTTCACAATAAGTTGAATACTTAGAGAGAAATGGAACAAGGAATAATGCATCTATGAACACAGAAATTATGTTAACTGGCACAATTTCTACAGTGGACAGATGAAAAACAACAAAACACAGCAGTATTAGTCAAGGGATATTTTTACCTCATGCAGGAACAAATATAAATTATAAAAATGAAGGAAAGAAATGCCTCTGGCATGTTCATCTTGTACCACAAGGTCTTAGCTGAAAATTGCAGAAAAGACACTATGAAAGTAGATTGCTTTGGAGCCTATGATACCTGTTAATCTTGATGTTTGAATTAAAAGATAACTGTACCTGTGAAACCTCAGTAAAACCCCCCCACTCTATCCCCTACAGACAAAGAGAAGCTTAAACCAGGATTCCTAAGTATAGATAAAAACTTAGACCCCTTTCAAGTTCCCAGGTGGTGATATCAGCTACAGGGACTTAAAAACACAGAGTCAGGATATTCGGCCAACTGGTAGGGCCTAATTGCCATAAAACATCCCAAACTTCTCAAACCCTGGAGACAGCTTGTAAAACTCCTAACACGGTTGCTGAACAAATGAAAGATATAGATAACATGAAAGACTGAAAAAAGAAAACTGATACTAACCAAGGAGAGGGAGGCGGGTTGTGGAGAATGAATTTCGTGGTCTGTGCCTTTAAGAACTAGCCTCGGGGGCTGGAGACATGGCTCAGAGGTTAAGAGCACTGACTGCTCTTCCAGAGGTCCTGAGTTCAATTCCCAGCAACCACATGGTGGCTCACAACCATCTGTAATGAGATCTGGCACCCTCTTCTGTATACATAATAAATAAATAAATCTTTAAAAAAAAAAAGAACTAGCCTCATCAAGGCTGTCTGCTCTCCCCATACTTATTCAATATAGTACTTGAAGTTCTAGCCAGAGCAGTATGACAACATAAGGAGATTAAGAGGATACAAATTGGAAAGGAAGAAGTCAAGCTTTCCCTACATGCAGATGACATGATAGTATAAGTGAGTGACCCCCAAAGATTCAACCAAGGAACTGATACAGCTTATAAACACCTTCAGCAACATAGCAGGATACAAGATTAACTCAAAAAAATCAGTAGCCCTCCTATATACAATTGACAAACAGGCTGAGAAGGAAATCAGAAATACATTACCCTTTACAATAGTCACAAATGACATAAAATACCTTGGGGTAACATTAACCAAGCAAGTGAAGGACCTATATGACATGAACTTTAAGTCCCAGAAAAAAGAAATTGAAGAAGATGTCAGAAAATGGAAGGATCTCCCATGCTCATGGATAGGCAGGATTAACATAGTAAAAATGGCAATCTTACCAAAAGCAATCTACAGATTCAATGCAATCCCCATCAAAATACCAACACAATTCTTCAGAGACCTGGAAAGAATAATACTCAACTTCATATGGAAACAAAAAACCCAGGATAGCCAAAAGAATCCTGTACAATAAAACAACCTCTGGAGGCATCACGTTCCCTGACCTCAATCTCTACTATAGAGCTATAGTAATAAAAATAGCTTGGTACTGATATAAAAACTGACATGTGGACCAATGGAATCAAATTGAAGACCCTGACATTAATCCGCACACCTATGAACATATAATTTTTGACAAAGAAGCCAAAAATGGGGGTGGGCTGGGGGGAGGCGGGTTGGGGAGGAGTGGGGAGAATAAGGGAATCCGTGGCTGATATGTAAAATTAAATTAAATTATAAAATAAAAGAAAAAAAAGCAAGGGTTTGAGAAAAAAAAACTAACCTCACAAAGAAAGGGCAAGCTCCTCCCAGCCTCACTGCTATGAGTGAGTGCATTGGAATGAGCTTCCCTGCCACTGCTTGTAAACTTAAACAGAATAAACCTTGCTTTTGCATTCTGGTACACTCATCTGCTGTAGGATGGTCTGTATGTCAAATTACTCTGATTGGTCAATAAATAAAATACTGATTGGCCAGTGGCTAGGCAGGAAGTAGGCGGGATAAGGAGAGAGGAGAATTCTGGGAAGTGGAAGGCTGAGTGAGGGGAGACACTGCCAGCCACCACCATGACAAGCAGCATGTAAAGATGCCGGTAAGCCACGAGCCACATGGCAAGGTATAGATTTATAGAAATGGATCAATTTAAGATATAAGGACAGTTAGCAAGAAGCCTGGCACGGCCATACAGTTTGTAAGCAATATAAGTCTCTGTGTTTACTTGGTTGGGTCTGAGTGACTGTGGGACCTGCAGGTGAGAGAGATTTGTCCTGACCATGGGCCAGGCAGGAAAACTCTAGCTACACTTGTCCTCGGTGGTCTCTCTGGGGGGTCACGATCTGGGCCCAACATACCAATGTAACAATTCTCACAGATAGAAAAGATAGAGAACACAAATACAGAAAACTTCAAGGAAAAGTCACCTATCAGCACTGTGGTCACTGCTCTTAATTAGAAGGCTCTGCTGAGCTATTTTCAGCTCAGAACAAGGCTGCTTTTGCTTTGTGGAGGCTCATTCTGAAGAAGGCCACATATCCTTCCATTCATGACAAAAAGGAATTCATTCTAACTATCTCTGTCTGCTGTCTGTATCGGTACTTTGAAACAACTGAAGAGAATTTTTTTTATTTTTTCTTTTTTTAACCCCCTTTTTTTTGGTTTTTCAAGACAAGGTTTCTCTGTATAGCATTGTGCCTCTCGTGGAACTCACTCTGTAGCCTGGGCTGGCCTGGAGCTCACAGAGATCCGCCTGGATCTGCCTCCCGAGTGCTGGGATTAAAGGCATATGCCACCACCGCCCGGCTTTAACTGGTTTTTAACTTTAGTTATGTGAGAGTTTTACCTACATGTGTCTGTGAACAGTATCTACAGAGTCCAGGAAAAAAAGCAGGAGATGCCCAGGATTAGAGTTACAGCAATAGGTTAGCTACCATGTGGGTTCTGGGAATAGAACTTAGGTCCTCTGTAACAACCCCCAATGCTACTAATTGCTGAGCCATCTCTCTAGCCCCACTTTTTATTTAAAATTTATTGCTATACATTTTATTTAAAAGATATTACACCACTTTCCCCTCTTTTCTCTTCATTCCATCACTTCTCAAATATTTCCATTCCAAGTTCTTCCCTGTAAACTAAGTATGAATTAGTATGCTGATATATATGAAGACAATTTACTAAGTCCATTTTCTGGAGCTTTTATGTACATGGTTGCAGGGATGAAAGCATTAAGGAATTATACATTAGTGACACAGAAAAAGACTCAAAGTTGTTTCTCATAGATCACGATTAAAAATGTATTTCAAGTTAAAGGCCTGGTAGATGTCCATGAATTGACAATCTGGGTTCTTTTCATTTTGAGCAGGAAACAGGGGGGTGGAGTAGTCTCATTTCTATTAAGTGGATAACATAACCTGACCCAAAGTAACATTGGGGGGAAATATTCATTTGACTCATAATTTTACAATACATCTCTATCAAACAAAATGTTTCCATCCATGTTCCCCAGAGTCTCATGATAATCATAACATAAACACTTTCAAATTCTTAAATCATATAGCCTTTAAAAATTCCAACGTTTAAAAAGTCTACAGTCTCCCCGGGCATTGGTGGCACACGCCTTTAATCCCAGCACTCGGGAGGCAGAGCCAGGCGGATCTCTGTGAGTTCAAGACCAGCCTGGCCTACCAAGTGAGCTCCAGGAGAGGCGCAAAGCTACACAGAGAAACCCTGTCTCGACAAACAAAAAAAAAGTCTACAGTCTCTTAAATGTATATTCTGTGAAAAAAATAAGTAACATCCCACTGTTTTCAAAAAGGGAACAACAAGAACATAGCGAATAATCAATCACATTTAAGGAAAACAAAACAGGAAGCAATACTTCTGTTCTTTCCTTTCTGAACAGTTTCCTGTATCACATTGCGCAAATTCTGAGACTGTTAATGATATTCTGGGATCTCATGCACTAGGGAAGCTCCATGTTTTAGAGCCATCCCTAGTACACACAACTTTCCTACAGTGCCAATACTATTCCACACAGGTAACTCTCCTTATTTATCCTATGGTTCTAGAATCTACCACAGCTTCGGGTGTCTGCTGTAAGCAGGGTCCTCTCAGGCCCTTTCTGCAGGTGTTTCAAATCTCTGACATGGTCATCAGCTCTCCATGAGCCCTTCAATCTTGGATTGGTAGTCAAGACACCAAGGCAGAAAAATCTCAGCAAACTCCCAAATATCTGGGCTCTAGCCAGATAGCAAGCAAGGGTAGTTTCTATTCCTTCATTCTATTGTATGTTAATTCTCCTATTAACCTGATCACCTTGTAGCCACAGTCAGGAGTCAGAGAATGGTAAATGTTGGTTCTTATTACATAATCCAGTACCAAAACAATGGGATGAAATGGTGCTATCACTCCTGGAAGGGAGAAAAGTTTTCTCATCTCAATGAACTTCATATACAAGATAATCTCTCATAAGCACACCCCAGAGAAAAACATGATCTAGATAAGCCCTCAAAAGTGGGCCTGGAGGAGTCTCCCTTGGCTGATTCTAGATCTTATCAAATTGAAAATCAATATTAACTCATACAAAATTAATAAAATTTGCTGCGTAGATAGAAAATTTTCCTTTTTTAAGTGATATCTCAAATACAAATAGCCATGTTTGAGGCCAAAGTAGGTAAAACCTTTTGAATACAAACTTACTCATTTTTTTTTTTGGTTTTTCGAGACAGGATTTCTCTGTGTAGCTTTGCGCCGTTCCTGGAACTCACTTGGTTGCCCAGGCTGGCCTTGAACTCACAGAGATCCGCCTGCCTCTGCCTCCTGAGTGCTGGGATTAAAGGCGTGTGCCACCACCGCCCAGCCAGACTTACTCTTTTCCCAGATGTGAGCATCAATTGTCTGATGATTGCAGGGCAGAATTATGAACCTCATGTAGAGTAAGGCACAGTGCAGAACTCTTCTGACCCATGCTTTTACCTCATTAAAACAGAATCCCACTCAAGCATCCACAGGAACTGAACTACGATCTTGTTTTCAAAGAGAAGGAGACAGAAAGACACTGAGAAGAGAGAGACACAGAGAGAAAAACTCCCTAAGAACCCATTGAAATGGATCTTACAAAGGCACAAACTGTCACATTGCTTTTTATCAATTAAGTGTGGCTCTCCCTCACAAGACTACACTTTCCCAAACTTATTTCTACTAATATTTGTGCTAAATCCATAATAAAAATTTCTTTTTACCCAGGCCTCATCACATGAGGCAGAGGCAGGTGGACCTCTTCAAGTTCCAGGCCTAGCCTATCTATTACATAGTGAGTTCCAGGCCAGACAATTTCAGAATGTGAGGCTCTTGTCTCAAAACAGACTCACTCCAAAATTCTCTGCTTCATAAACTTTAGGGCTGTGAAAATGGTTTAACACATGAAGTGCTCACTTTGCAACCATCCCTTTACTTCTGCATTACGAAAACAGTTACAAGAGTGCATGCCTATAATCCAGTGTTTTTAAGGCAAGAGAAAAGGCAGAAAAGAGAAACCCTGCAAGCCTATTTACATGTGAAAGCAAACTAGAGACCCCATCTCAAACATGCTGAAGGGAAAGGACCAGCACTCCAAATTGCTCTCTGACTTTAACACCCAAACCATGACAAATATGCACACCTTTCCACAAATAAACGAGCACATACATACAAATAATCATAAGTAAATAGATAATAAAATTAAAATGGGATGATGTGGCACACAACTTTTATCCAATACCTGTATAGCAGAGGCAGGCAGAGTTCTGTGAGTTTGAAGCCAATCTTGCCTACATTCTGAATTCAGGAACAGCTAGGGATACATAGAGAAACCCTGTCTCAAAATAAAATTCCAACTCTGATTTGTATTGACTCACCCAGAGAACATATTCCAATATGCACTGAAGGGTCCCAGCTTAACCACTGCAGAGGTCCTCAGGTTAAGGACAATATCTCAAATTCATTTTAGGTGTGAGCCATTGATCCCTGAAAAATCATTTTCATAAATGAATATATTTGAGTATGTTAGCAGAGTCAGGTATCAAAATCTCTTTGAATTTAATCTTCATAGTGCACATACACACACACACACACACACACAAATATAGTTGAATATGATCTTGCTTTGTTGTTTGAGGCAAGGTCCCATTAGAAAATTCCAGCTAGTCTAAAACTCACACTGTATAGTTTAATGAATAATACGTATTGAAAATATGGAATATATAAAACAAATATAAAATAATATACTTTGAACATATAAGACAAATTTGCCATGTGGTGATGGTACATGTCTTTAATCCAGGCACTCAGGAGGCAGAAGAAGGCAGAACTCTGTGAGTTCAAGGCCAGCCTGGTCTACAGAGTGAGTTCTAGGATAGCCAGGACTGTTTCACAGAGAAACCCTCTCAAAAAACAAACAAACAAACAAACAATTCCAATAAACATTTTATTCTATATCATTGACTCATTATTCAAAACATGACTGTTTTCCACATAAGAGGGCGCTTCCAAACAATTGTCTAACCCTGACTTGTCTAACCATAATCTATAGGAAGAGCAGCAATTTATAATATCAACAAGCTCCATAATTTTAATAATAACGAATATAACTAGATTTTTAAATACAAAATTAATAATGCTTCAAAAAATAGTTATGAGTTTGTTTAGCTTATAACATTTCCAGTTTTACCAAGGAGCTTACCTATGATTATAACCCATGCTGTCTCTGGAACATTCCAAGACTCTTGCAGTACCTGAAGTCTCAGAAGGCAATGGGGCCACCCTGGAAATCTCTGTAAAGCAGCTGGGAACCAGGAAGTATTTGGAAGACATTTGGACTCAAAGAAGGGTCTGTAGAGTGGCTTAGAGACTAAAGAATCAGAAGACAACCTGGTGGCAGGAAGGTCCTGAATAAGACTAGGTGGATGCCTGCCTCACTTTTCCTCCACCCATTTCTCACCTGTATGTCCATGGCCAGCTGTTCCTGTGCTGTTTCCAGCATCCTGCTATCCCTGACAGATACAGCAGCAGCACTGTGACCTCCACCTATCTGGGTTTCATCAGAAGCTTTGATTGACTCCTTTTTCAGCTAGATCCAGTTTCTGGGAGTTTCCAGGGATTAGTTCAAGGGCTGCAAATGATCAGGGCAGGTGACACTCCATGAACACCCCTTTCAGCTTCATAAATATTTGAGATAGGCAAGACAAGAACTGGGTTGGTGCACAGGGCCTGTGAGCTTGTGCATCCCTGCCTCCCTGCCTCCCTTGGCCAAGCCTGCCAATCACTTGGGAAACACATCCTCTCCCTGAGACAAACCCAACAGCAATCATCAGATGCACCTCCAGGCAAGTCCTTCACAGACACACCCATAACACATGCTCACATATATTCACTATTTCTGGAAATGCCCTTCCAGACATTATTTTTAGCCTGACTTGGAAAATGTGAGAATCCTGTGGTGACCTCAGATTTGAGGAAAGAGGTAGAGTGTGGAGTGATTGAAAGCTATACTGGAGAGCTGCTTTAAGATCAAGGCCTTGGGAGACAGCATGGCAGCCCATCCACTACAACCACAGGGCTCTGGAAGAGGAGACCTGGACCTCCAGAGCTGCATTCACACAGGAGCTGGGAAGCCAATGCTACAGCTGACAAAGTAGACAGACCCTGAGCTCTGCAAGAAGATCTCATGTGGAAGAGAAAACATGGCCAGTACACATCCTAACACAGAAGGTTTGAGGGGATCTAATGAGACCCTCTCCCTAGATCAAGTACTACAGGAAACTAATGACTATTGAGGGGGAGAATTGTTTTTCCCATGGATGAGTCTCCTAGTTGGTTATTCAAAACAAAGTGGTCTGCCCTGTAATCATATAAATAGAAGAAATAGCAAATGGACTCAGAAGCTCATATTTATTTATGTGCACAGACATATAAATATATATGCAACAGTAATAGCAAAAGATAACAACCAGTTTGAGATGGAGTAAGTGAGGGCATGTAGCAAGCTTTCTTTTTAGCCACCAACCAGCTCCCAAATTATGACACAGAGACTTCTTATTAGTTATAAATGCTTCCTATCACATGGATTACGGCACGAGATGTGGATTCTACTCTATGCATCTACCCAACACCATTCACTCCTGAGAAATCTCTGCAGATAAGAAACTCCCTTTGTCCCTCAGAATTCAATCAGACCATTGTGGCTGATGGTAGCAGAAAGCTAGAAGCATTCTATTCATGTATTGCTGAAAGGTTACCCATATCACCGTCTTTCTACCAGTTTCTAAATTATTTGTAACATTTATAAGACAAACCTGAAAATGGAATGCAACGTTTAGAACTTCTAGAAATCAGACTTTCAGTTTTCCAATCTGTCTTCTCACTGCACATCAAAAGCATGTCCATGTGTGCACACTGAATAGTGATAATACAAGACATAGCTTGTGGACTTTCTCACAACTCATTACAGAAGAAGCAGAGGAGAATCCTGGAAAGAACCTGTAAGCTACCTCCTGCTGGTGCTCCTGATTGCTAAGCCTTCCCAGAGCCCCTCATTAGCTGGACCACTCAGCTAGGCTTCAGGACATTAGCAGTTACCCTACTGGGTGTGCAGACATCAAAGGACTCAGAGAGAAAACAGCCTTCCAGGTGGGTCCTTCTACACTATGGCCAGAAAGGACCCAAATCTAGAAAATTTGTAGTTTATTAAAATCCTTCATCCCCCACAGCACTTCCTGTTCCTCTTTCAAGGCACAGGATCCTATGAATACACAGTTCATGACACACTCAATGTCCAGTGCAGTCAACCCTTTGCTTCATAGTTGGGAAGTCCTGCAACCAAACACAGGTCACATTCAAGCAGTAACTGTTGTTAAACAAAAAGAGGCCATGGATGAGTACACAATGAAGGGTCTATGGGAGGGCTTGGAGGCAGGGAAGAGACAGTGATAATAATGTAAATATAATCCCAAATAATTCTGTTAAAAAGTTGAAACAGGCTTTATGGCCATGTGCTCCAGAGACTAGTGATTTGTATTAGATCACACCAAGTACTACTCACATCCTTTCTCTTGGGGTATATATCTTAAACCTGGAAAAAACAGTCATTTTAGGCAGGGCACACCATTCTATCCAGTCCTACTGCTTAGGTTCAACTGGTGTAACTACTATAATTTGATTCATGAAAATTCAGGTCTTATCCAGATTCTTGATTGCCTGGAATGTGGACCCAGGAAATGACCAGTCAGAACATTTATTGATCCTGTAACATTGATTACCTCACTACTCATTGCTAAGGTCAACTATTATAACAGCAGGAAAGCTTTCACCCTTTCTTTCTCATGCCTCTCTGTGCAGTGATTATACCTGCTTTACAGTTGGTCAGTGAACTCAGTTCTTACACAGTTTCTACTTTATTTCTAAAGTCACAATAAAATCTAGAGAAGTTGGAGGATATTCATTTTCTGGTCTATTTTTCCTTTCCACAGACCAGTCAAGGCCCAGCCTGGAAGGAGTTGCAGGATTGTCTTACCAGCACTGGGAGGCAGAGAGAGGCAGGATTAGGTGTTTAAAGCAATTCTCAATTATACTGTGTGAGTCAAGCCTGAGCTACAGGACATGTTGACCTGAACCAATGGTTCACAACCTTCCTAATGCTGTGACTCTTTAATACAGTTTCTCATGATGTTGTGACACCCCAACTATAAAATTATTTGCACTCTTACTTCTTAACTATATTTTTGTTTCTGTTATGAATTATAATATACATATCTGCACCTTCTTAGGCCAGTCCTGTGATAGGGTCATTTGATCCCCCAAAGGGAGCCATGACCTCCAAAATTGAAAAGCGCTACTATAAACTTATATAAATAAATACATAAACAAACAGCAGTTAAGAAAAAAAGGAATAAAATTCCTAAACTGGGATACATAGGAAAATAGAAAAAGCTTTCAATAATGCACTAAAAGAACCTGAATATTAATAAATGATACCAACATTTGATGTTTTAAAATGATAAAAATAATTGAAAGCATATGTAGCTATACTGACTTTAAAGTGGAGATGGCACCTCCATGGTAGAGTGAATACCATTAATAGGAGACTGTATGGATTTGTCCCATGTAAAATGTTAGCCACTATAAGCTAACACATGGAGTTACAGCCAGTGGCCTGTATCTCAAACCTCTCAGCTGACTTCTCTGTATCAACCAGGATTGCACATACCTGCACAGGAGAGTTTGCTAATTGGAAACTGAATACTTAGTAGTTCAAGCTATCCTCCCTAAACTGTACACCAGCCAACAGTGTCTGTCTTCATTCACATGGAAGGAATTAATACATGCAGAGAAATTACAGAGAAAGTCACTCACCCTGCCCCATCAGTCCTTCTCTCTAATGGAGACCCCTACAGCTCATTGCCTTTAACTGCAGTCTGTGATCCAGATATTGCCTGGTCTAATGCCCCCTGCAGTGTACACAGTGGTCCTGCCCCCTGTCTACAGGATCTGCCCCCATCTGCAGGCCCCTCCCCCTGGCTGCAGGCCCTGCCCTCTGTCTGCAGGCCCTATCCTAACAGGCAGAGGACAGAGGAGGAAGGACACAGTTGGCCCCACCCCCTTCCTGTAGGCCCTGTTCTCCCAGGCAGAGGGGAAAGATGGAAGGTCACAGGTGACCTCACCCCCTGTCTACTGGCCCTGCCCCTGCCTTCAGGCCAAGCACACTCTTCCTCCTCCTTTGGTCTGCAGGAAGAAGCCATGCTCCACACACAAATCCTTTCCCTGTTGTGCAATAGACAGTCCACTATGTGACTCAAACTGGCAATTTTAGAACTCTGTGGTGGCACAAATATGTAATACAAAAATTTAGGGTGATTAGTCGGGGGATAATAGAGGCAATGCTCTCTGGGGCTACAGACAGGGTTCAAGTCCACCTCAACATAGAAGTCCTTGAGTCAAAACTGCTTTTCAAAAAGACTGGAAATGCCCCCGTTCTAGAATTAATATACCTCCATGGCATACCAGGACTTAAAGTTGGTTGTGACTCTGTAATGGTCTCTTGAGCACCATAGTAGAGGCCAGTTTTTTAATGGAAGGTTGGGCCTTTCTACTGGTTGTAAATCAGGGTTGTCTCCTATGTTATGGAATGTAGCTGGTTGTAACTGGAGTTTTCCTGGCCCTGCCTGGCCCACGGTCAGGACAAATAAGTAAACACACAGTGACTTGCATTGCTTACAAACTGTATGGCCACGGCAGGCTTCTTGTTATCTAGTTCTATCTTAAATTAACCCATTTCTATTAGTCTATACTTTGCCACATGGCTCATGGCTTACCAGTACCTTACATCTCATTTGTTATGGCAGTGGCGGGCAGAGTCTCTCTGCCTCCACCTTCCACTTGCCAGAATTGTCTTCTCTGCTTGTCCTGCCTATACTTCCTGCCTGGCTACTGTCCAATCAGTATTTTATTTATACAGAGTGATATCCACAGCACATCCCCTTTTCTTTTTTTTAAAAAGGAAGGTTTTTAACTTTCACATAGTAAAATTAGAGATAACAAAACAATTATCAAGCAAGAATTAGAGTTACAATATCTAGTCTGTTTATAATAACTAGTCTATTTGTATTTGGCAAAATTTAGGCAAAAAAAGAAGATATCCTATCTATCTTATATTTGTGAGTCTAAGGTTTAATATCTAACTTATCTCTTATCATAACTAAGTAAAATTATAACTATCTAGTCTTCAACTCCATCAAAGACCTCAGAAGGATATAAAATAACCTGAGAAATGGGAGAAGGATGCAAGCAACTTTCATGAGTCTTGCGAGAGTAGACAGAGTTAGCTGGCAGCCTGGACAGTCATCCAAAGTTCCCCTGCAAATTTGGGGCATCTGTCTTCAGCCTACAGGCCTAGAGTCTGTCTCTCAGTCACTTCTCTCTGTGTCCTGTAAAATGTCTGGCAGTTTCCTCTGTGAAGCAGGAACCTGAAGGACCATTTTGCCAAGCAAAGTTCAGTGGTCACCTTCCTATGGGTCCTGCATGTGTTTATGAACACTATTGTTAGTCAGCACATATTCCTCAGTGGGCAGGTGAAAAAACCGCATTATTCAAGATTCTTTACATTATCAGAACTGGTAGAACGAATCTCTCCCTGTAGGAAGAAAGTGGAAGTATTAGAATGTTGTACAAGCTGTGTTCATCTTTAATCTGGAGTGCTCTTAACTAGTAAGGTATTTTTCTACCTTAAGTTTTCTATTCTTGATCACGTTTCCTGTCCAAGGCAACCTAGTCAGGGTCATAAACCTGGTGCTGATTAAAAAGTAGAATTTTCTTCCATTTGAGAGAATAAGGCAGAGATGAGCTCCCTAATTATTTGACAAGTACAACATGATCAGTCAATTACCCATATAGGTACAACCAACAAAATTGGATACAACAGGTTGTGTTCATATGTTTCAGCATACTTATTCACCCATAATTAACACACAAGGAGAGTGTTTGTTAAGTGACTTAACACTGACATCAGGTGAACTGAAGGTACTTTTCACCTGGTTGTCACAGGGACTTCAGACAACCAGCAAAGAAAAGTAGGAGATAGATTACAACCCAGATAATAGGTTCATTGCTTTAGGAGTACTATTCCTGAAATTCAGAGCAAACTGTTGGCAAATGAATAATAATAAAGAGCAGTCTTCATGGGTAGCTGAATATTTAGAGAATTCTCCTGTATTTGTTATTAAAAAGAAATCTGGAAAATGGAGAATGGTAACAGACCTTAGAGCAATTAACAAAGTAATTCAGCCAATGGGCTCTCTACAATCTGGAATTCCTTTGCCTACTCTGTTACCAAAAGGATGGCCTCTCATAGTTATTGATTTAAAAGACTGTTTCTTTTCAATACCCTTACAAGAAAAAGACAGAGAAAGATTTGCTTTCACAGTGCCTACTTATAACAATTCTCAACCGGTTAAAAGATTTCAATGGAGGGTCCTACCACAGGGAATGTTGAATAGCCCAACTCTGTGTCAATATTTTGTACGACAGCCATTAGAAGTGATACGTAAAAAGTTTCCTAAATCTATAATTTATCATTATATGGATGATATTTTACTAGCTGACTCAAATGCAGATACTTTAGAAAGAATGTTTGAAGAAGTAAAGAAAATTTTGCCTTGTTGGGGATTACAAATTGCTCCTGAAAAGATACAAAGAGGAGACTCTATTAATTATTTAGGATATAAAATAGAGCTACAAAAAATTAGACCCCAAAAGGTGCAAATTAGGAGAGATAGACTACAGACTCTTAATGACTTTCAAAGATTATTTGGAGACATTTCTCATCTACGAACTATTGTTGGAGTAAAAAATGATGAACTGAATAATTTGTTCAAAACTTTAGAAGGCGACAAGGACTTAAATAGTCCAAGAGAATTATCACCTGAAGCTGAGAAAGAATTGGCCTTGGTAGAAAAGAAAGTACATGAAGGACACGTGGATCGTATTGATCCAAAGCTGGATTGCATTTTGGTTATTTTACCTTCTA
>CABHPH010122782.1:21885-40376 GCA_902168325.1 Peromyscus nudipes | reverse complement strand
AAAAAAAAAATAGTAAAGGTTTAAAAAAGGATTTTTCCATAACCTGGCAACAAGCCAAAGAAATAGTAAAGAAATGTCCTACTTGTTCCTTCTACAATCAAAAGCCATTACCAGCAGGATGTAACCCAAAGGGTACTCAGAGGAATGAAATCTGGCAGATGGACATGTTTCACTTTGCAGAATTTGGAAAATTGAAACATGTACACCATACCATCGATACTTATTCAGGATTTCAATGGGCAACTGCTTTGACTTCTGAAAAAGCTGATTCTGTAATCACTCGTTTGCTAGAAGTTATGGCCATTATGCGTATACCTGCACAAATCAAAACTGATAATGCTCCATCATATGTCTCTGTTAAAATGAAACAGTTTTTTGGTTATTACGATATAAAGCATATTACGGGTATACCACATAATCCTACAGGTCAAGCAGTTATAGAAAGATCAAACAGAACTCTAAAGGATATGCTAAATAAACAGAAAGGGGTAACAAAAAACCCCCAGAAATAGACTGCATAATGCTCTATTAACTTTGAATTTTCTCAATGCCAATGAGAAAGGAACAACAGCTGCAGAGAGACATTGGATAATAGAAAAAACTACAGAATTAAATCAGCCTATATACTTTAAGGATGTTCTGACCTCAGAATGGAAACCAGGATATGTGTTACACTGGGGATGAGGTTTTGCTTTTGTTTCTACAGGAGAAGATAAGCTGTGGGTACCATCAAAATTGATAAAGGTTCAATTTGAACAAGAGAGACCTCTTAATTAGAGGAGGTGATAGTTCATCAACCAGCATGAACATCCAATTTAAACTAACTTATACCAGTAACACATGACTTTTCATTTAATCAGATAATAACTTGCCAAAAAGGAACATCCCCAAAATTAGTCTTGGGGAAAGGTTTTTGTTTTTGTCTTTTAGGAGAATGAAGGCTAGGGAATCTGAAGAACACTGGACAAATGAGACAACTGAAGACAAAGGACAAACCATCTATCCCAGGACACAGAGTGAAATGGCCTATTGGTATATCATCTAAAAAATTTTGTAAGTCTTCCTAAATGTTTGTTTCTGTTCTTCTCTAAAGATATAACACTATTAGTTTTCTAATTGTCCCAGTTCAATTAAAATTTAAAGCTGACTTTGGAGTTGGAGAATGGCTCTCTCCTTCTTTAAACTCAAGCATGTTGTTAAAAGGAAAATGCAAACTCCCTGTATCATGCCAGAAGAAAAGAGCCATCTTCTGCTATGGGACAGGAGAAAAAACAAATTAATTAAGGAACTATTCTATTACTAATCTCAACTCTTTAATTCTATTCTGATTCTTTAAACTTTTCTTAAAGTATGAATTTTATATCAAAATTTACAAGATTTATATATATATACAGATATATATATACATTTTAAACTTTGTTAAGATATGAATGGTCATATAGAGTACTAACTAATTCTAGAAAAAAGGCTTCAATTAGCTGCATATATATGTCTTTGTGTTCGAGTCTCTTATCAGTTTTCTGCAGGAAATCACAGCCAGGCCTAACATCAACTGAAGTCTCCAGGAAGAAGATGGGGCCCCACAACAACAACAATTCCACGCGGACAATAATAACATCACTAAGCTGACAAACATCATCTACAGATCAGCTTTGAACTACAGAGTGCTCAGAGCAATTTTGAGAGGGCTAGCTGAGATGATCCAGTCTCAAAGACTACTTGAATAAGGACTTGAGATAAATCCTGAACTTTGGCATTATATACAGACTGGATAACGAAGGATATAGTTACCTTTCCTAGAATTTGACAATTAACCTAAAATTTTTCTTTTCAGGATAAAGATACCTTCGCCCATACCCAGCAGGAAGCAATTTTAAGAATACGACGTCCACATTCCCAAAGAGGTGGTGTGGGGCGGGTGGCTTTTTGGTCTTTTAATGGGTTTTGGGTCTGGGATAAGTTTCATTGTTTAGGGGGGTTGGTTACAAGTTGTTGTCAAGGGTTAGGAAAAGGACTAAGCAAAGGAGATTAGACTTAAGGTTCTTGTTAAAAAAAGAGAAAAAAAGAAAAAGACAATTACTAGTTTTAAATACTTTACATTGGATTGGATTGTTTTATATTATATACAAATTATATATATTGAAATTGATATTGTTAGGAAATGCTATATGTATATTTCTAATTGTACTTCTACTGTTCATTTAACAATGTAATGCAAATTGCTGATTCTTGAATGTTATTATTACCAACTATTAGGATATATAGAAATGAAAGTTAGTAGTTAGACATTATAATAGAACTTGTAGTCATATTAGGTATGTTTTCAAGATTGAGCAGATATATTTTAGATAGACAGGTCATCTTCAATCCCCTCAGAGATCTACAGAATATGGTATTTAAAATGTTTTAATAACTTAGAAATTTTCTCTTTTTGTTATGACTATGAGACATGTTGGCTCCTGGCAGTACCAATCTACTTCAGAGAAAATATGGGCATTGAAAAAACTGCATATGGAGTTAACTTTCATTGTGGCAAAAGTTAGCCACTGGACAACAAAGTGTCCTCGAATCAACTGCTGACAAACAGGACAGACAGGACATGAAACAAAGGACTACCGATTATTGCCAAAACAAGTGTGGTTATGGCTTTATCAAAAGGCATGTTCTGAAGCCAGGACAATATGGCACCATCCCTGAAGTGGCTTTTGCAATCCGGAAAGGGTACAGTGCCTTTTTCTTCAAAGGCAGCTGAACAGGCAGTGGGCCAATGGCTTCTGATGTGCAATGGAACAGCAGCTGAAACATTTATTCTTGAAGTGTAACTAAGCTCACGCCTCTCAATAGTAGACTGGCATTTAATAGAGGGATGTGGAGAAGAATGGTATGCTGAGATGAAGCCACATATATACACAGCCAAGAAGAATGAACAGCTGAATTAAAAAACCATCAAACAATTTCCAGAATTTAAAATCCAGAATCATGACATGACACTAGTGGAATTCAGGTGTTTCTGGTACATGAACTGCTCTCACCCAATGTGAGGTTGAACTATTGACCCTGTGTACATCCTACTTCACAAATGAGCTGTCAGATACGCTAAGGCTATAAGCTGAAGATGATGCCCCAACACTGCGGAGAAACCTCAGGTGACTGTCCAGGCAGCTGGCTGTTTCTGTCAACTTACAATTTTTTTGGAAGCTGCTTGCATGCACTTCCTGTTTTTATTTTTGTTAGGTAATATTATTTTCTTCTTGGGTCTCTGAGGGAGTTGAAGATTAGTTAGTTATAGTTGAAGATTATTTAGCTATAGTTGAAGACTAGTTAGGATAGCAAGTGAATTAGGTACATTTTGGACTTACCAAAATAGGATAATGGAATTATTTTCTCTGAATTTGTCAAATACAAATGGACTAGACATTGTTTAGGAATTTATTACTTGTATATATTGTATATTGTTATTTTACTTTTGTATATAGTTTTTCTTATGTTAGTCATAACCTTTTTAGTTTTTTCTTTTTATTAAAATAGAAAAGGGGAAATATAGTGATACTTTGTTTGTACTGAATTGTGATTTTATTTGTATGTTAATAAATAAAGTTGCCCGGGGTCAGAGCTATTAGCAAGCCATAGCGAAAGCCAGGGCGGTGGTGGCGTACGCCTTTAATCCTAGCACTTGGTAGGCAGAGCTAGGTAGACCTCTGTGTGTTCAAGGATACAGCCAGCATTGGAGACACACGCTCCAATGTGTGTCTGGAGGTCTATACAGACAGGCAGTGACGAGGCAGTCACGTGGTTGGGTTTACAACCAATGAGAAGGCAGAACAGAAAGTCTATTTAAAGACAGACAGGAAGTAGGTCTCTTTCGGAGAGGTCTCTTGGCTGAAGAGGCTAGCTGCAGCAGGCAGGTAAGGCTCTTAGCTCTGACCTCTTGGGCTTTTATCTTTATATTAGCTCTGTGTTTCTTATTTAATAAGACAGTTGGTTACATCTACATGTGGCTTTGTTGGAGTAGGTGTGGCATTGTTGGATGAAGTGTGTCACTGTAGAGGCAGACTTTTGGGGAGTCTCATATATACTAAAACCATGCCCAGTACCTCAGACCACATCCTGTTGCCTACAAGTCATGATGTAGGATACTCATCAACTTCTCTGGCACCATGTCTGCTTGCATTCACTATGTCCCACCATGATTATAATGGACTAAACCCCTGAAAATGTAAAGCGCCCCAATTAAGTGCTTTTTCTTGGTAAGAGTTGCCATGGTCATGGTGTCTCTTCACAGCTATAGAAACACTAAGATATCCATCAACATCAGGGCCTTTATATTTGTTAGAAAGAAGGCAGCAGGTTCTAAGCAGGTATGTTAATCACTGTGCTTTGTGTGCGTGTGTGTGTCTGTGTATGCGTGTGTGTGTCTGTGTGTTTATGTGTCTGTGTGTGTGTGTGTGTGTGTGTGTGTGTGTGTGTGTGCATTTGCATGCTACTAGGTTGAAATCTGCAGCATGGCCTCTATCCCCTCAGTGCCTTTGGACTTACAATTTGCTCTGAATGGAACTCTCTCCTTAGATGTCTATATAGCTCATCTGCTCACTATCTTCAGATCCCTGCTCACACTCAGAATGTTTCGGTTATGTAATTTGGGGGATACCTTCCCTGACCTTCTCATCTAGACCCTGGGTCTTCACTTTTGAATTTTCCCTGCTGTTCCCTCCATGACATTTCTTAACCTCTGAACTCACCCTGTAGATGTCCTTCCTGTCCTGTCTTCCTGTCTCCTGGAACTCTGGCTTTGTTAGGAGAGGACTAGTCTGATCTTCACTGAAGCCTCTGCCTGGACCAGGTTCATACACCTGTGGGTGAATGAATGAGTGGTCCAGAGCATTGCTAGTAGCCAAGGACAATGTTTAATGCCCCAGGGTTGTTTTTATGTGGAGAGTTACCCAGACCCAGCTGTGAACTGTGTTTTCAGACTACAGAGACCAATGGTGATGAACTTAGAATGGGATAACTTATGCTTCTCCTCCTTGTACTGGTCAGTTCTTTGTTGTTGTTGTTGTTTGTTTTCATTTTGTCAACTTGACATAAACTAGGTTCATCTGGGAAGAGGAAATCACAACTAAGAAAATGCCTCTATAAGATTGTCCTGTAGACCAGTCAGTCTGTGGGGACATCTTCTTAACTTACAGTTGATGTGGGAGCGAGGACCCAGCTCACTGTGGGTGGTGCCACCCCAGGGCATGTGGTCCTGAATTGTATAAGTAGGCTGAGTAAGCCATGAGGAGCAAGCCAGTAAGCAGTAGTCCCCTGTGGTCTCTGTTTCAGTTCCTGCCTTAGCATCCCTCAATAGACTGTGACATGAGATATATGAGCCAAATAAACCCTTTGCTCCCCAAGTTGCTGTTGGTTATGGTCTTTATCACAGCAAAAGAGAGCAAATGAAGATACTCTCTGCCCACACCAATTCCTGTTCAGGGAGAGCTTGTTGCTGAGCCTCTGACCCTCTGTGTCATCATCTCCTTTGATGCCCCATCTAGAAGCCCTGTGTCCCCTCTCAGGCTCTTGTCCTCCCCAGGAAATCCAGCCAATCTCTGTGCTTCCTTCTTCCCACCCTCTCAGGAAATGGTCCCCTCTCCTGTGAGTAGAAGCCCCTGCCCAGGGACAACCAAGGGACACACCTGTGCACGATGGGGTTATAAGGAACAGCAATTCTCTCTGTCTGTGGAGAAGAGCTTCAACTCCAGCATGGCTCCCATGCCCTGCTGCTTTTGTGTCAGCTTTGTTGTTCTTCCTGGAAGCTGAGCTTCCTGGCAGGAGGCAGCACCTCCCAGGGTCAGTTCAGCTGAGGACAAGGTCTGTGTCTCTGACTCTGCCCCACCTCTTCCCTCTCAACGTGGTTCTTCCATTTCTCTCTCCCTTTCTCTCTTTATGGTCCAGTCCTCTAGAACACACTTTGAGTAAAAATGCAAATCAGGAATCCTTGGCCTGAGAGAACAAAGGTCACCCAAAGAGTGACCTCTGCCATGTCCTGTCCCTGTCCCTGTCAGCACCACAGGGAGAACCTGTGCTTCCTAAACCCAATGGCTTATTTCTTCTTGTGACACAGAAACACACTGAGCCCATCTGCTCTTTGTTCTCACTGCTCTGGGAAGGTGGAATTTACTCCCAGCAGGAAGGTGACAGAGATGGCTGTGAGGGATGGAAAGGAACCAGCTGAATGATGACTGGGGAGGGTTAGGAACCACTGTCACTGGTGTCACCAATCAAGTGCCTGATCCAGGAATTAGAAGTTTCATGTCCTGGGTGTGCAGGAAGGGCTGACCTGTGTGTCCTAAAGAGAGGATGTGGACTTTGTCATTCTATGAATGGTCTCAGGGAGACTCGCTAACTTCCTGTGTGGGTTAAGCTGTGGCTGTGGTCTGCCCATGTCCTCTTGACCTTTCTGGGATGTCATCTGTCTAGGTAACTCCCCTGTGACCACCCTGTCTTTCCCTCTGAGTGACACCATGAGGGAAGGGACTGTCAGGAGGTAAAGTAGCATCCTCAGAGACATGGGAAGAAGATGGAATGTTAGAGTAGGCTTGTGGGAGGAACCTCTAGTGTTTGGACTGGTTGGAATCAGGTGTCTCAGTTAGCTTTATATTGCTGTGATAAACACCATGACCAAAGTAACTTGAGGAGAAGAGGGTTTCTTTTGTCTTAGATTATACAGTCCTGTGATGGGAAGTCATATCAGGAACTGAAACAGAGGCCATAGAGGATCGCTACTTACTGGCTTGTTCCCAAGGATGTTCAACTTTATTTTTTTTATCCAATTCAAGACCCCTTGCTCAGGGGTAGCATTCCTCACAGTGGGCTTAGCCCTTCCACATCAATTTTAAATCAATAAAATGTTCCACAGATTTGTCTACAGGTAGTGGAGATCTCTGCAAACGCCTTGGCCCAAAGAGGCAAGAAGAAAATCCTGTTCAACAGGACTCAGGAGTCTGTGATGGTTCATACTTCAGGAGTCTGACTCCAGTCAGAATATTTGAGACTGTTTAAATACAGTTCAATTGGGATAAAAAAGAAAGTTTCTGTGTGCACAAGGAGACATGATTACATAGAAACTTTTCTCAAAGCACATGTCAGTTCTTCCGTGAAACTGGGCTCTGTAGGTAGGCCACATGTGTTATCTTAAGGACCTAGGAGAGTATCTGGTGTGGTCTCTGTCGTACAGAGAGCACAGAGGTCACCTAGGTTATTAAGCATATGTGGTCCTGTATGTGGGTGCCTTGGGGAGCTCCTAGCCATGCAGATAGCACAGAGATCATCTAGACTGTTAACCACTTCTGGTCCTGCTTGTTGGAGGTTGTGGGAGCCAGATATGGCCTGGCCCTACAGAAAGTGCAGAGATCACCTGGGCTATGGGACATTGACCTCCTGGGCAGAAAGCCGGTTATAACTACCCAGCATATTTAACTTTCCTGGTTTTTCCTAGTGCTTATCTGTGAGTGCAAGGACCTTTGTGTTCCCTACAACAGGCTAATCTGATGGAGGCATTTTCTCAATTGAGGTTCCCTCTTTCCCAAATGACCCTGGCTTTTGACAAGTTGACAAAAACATAACAAGCACACTAGACTTTGAGACTGTGTGTGTGAGGGAAATATTCTTCTGTGTGACCCAATGTCTCCATCTGGCCTTCACTATGAGATCTGCAGCTCATCTGTGAAGTGTTGCAAGGAGGCTCCAGATGCTGTGTGGGCCTTTATAGCTGTCTGCAAGGTGCCCAGGGAACCTTTGAATATCTATTTAGTTTTCACTAGAAATGGTTATGGCAGTGGAGATGTCACTGTGATTTTAATATGTATTTCCACAATGGTTAATGATACTGAACATTTTTATTTATGTGTTTTAATCCACTATTTCTTTATCTTCTTTGGAGGTATGTCTGTTTGAAACCTTTGCCCACATTTTTCTTGCTGTCTTTTTTACAAACTTTTATTCTTTTCTCATACATTATACCCCAAGCTCAGTTTCTCCTCCCTACATGCCTCCCCATCCTTCTCCATATCTCTCTTCTCCCTCAGAACAACTCCACCTTTGTTTTCCTTTTTAAAAAGAAAGGAGGGAGCTGGAGAGATGGCTCAGCAGTTAAGAGCACTGTCTTCTCTTCCATAGGACCTGAGTTCAATTCCCAGGAACCACATGGTAGTTCACAACATTCTGTGATAAGATATGGCGCCCTCTTCTGGCCTGTGTACATAATAAATAAAATAAATCTTTAAAAAAATAGGAGGAGGAAGGAAATAAAAGGAGCAGGCCTCCCAGGGACTTTCAGCGAACGTGACCTAACAAGATACAATAAGACTGGGCACGAACCCTCAGATCATGGCTGGATATGGCAGCCCAGTAGGAGGAAAAGTGCCCCAACCACAAGGGACAGAGTCAGACACCCCTCATGTCCACTGTTGGGAGTCCCACAACAACACCAAGCTGCACAACTGTAACATATGCAGAGGACCCAGCTCAGACCCACACAGGGTCCATGTTTGTCTCTTTGGTCTCTGGAGCCCCTATGAGCCTGGTTCTGGCTCCTACATCCTTCCTTCCCCTCTGGCTCTGCCTAGTGTTTGGCTGTGCATCTCTGCATTTGCACTTTTTAAAACTAGATTTTGTTTTCTCTTCTTGATGAGTTGTATTTTGCTTTGGTGTTCTTCCCTATCTTCTATCCTCTAACCCTGAGACTAGGTGTTTTTGTCATATCCCCAAACTCCCATGTCCGGTTCATATTTTTGGTTAAATTCCTTGACATTTCCTAATGATCCAATTTCTTTACTTGGTCTTCCATCCCCAGCTCTCTATTTTCTACCTGAGCCATTATGTTGGTGAGGCTTTCCAAGGAATTTTGTTTTGTTTCATTTCATTTTGTTTGGAGACAGAGTCTCACTATGTAGCCCTGGCTGTCTTGGAACTTACTGTGTAGACCAGGGTGGTCTCCAACTCACAGAGATCCTCCTGCCTCTGCCTGACAACTTTTGGGATCAAAGGTGTGCACCATCATGCCTGACTCCACTGAGCTTTTTAAACAGTTTGTTGAGTTTTTCTTTTCCAGCATCATTTCTGTTTAGGTTTTCTTAAACTCTACTTTTATGTCTTGTATTGACTTTGTTATTTCACTGTTCTTTTAGTCTTTGACTGTTTTGAGAGTTCTTCCAAGTCATTTTTGCTGCAACCTGCACAGCCAGGAACCGAGAGCTGGCGAGGGACGCCGAGGTTAAACAGCACTCTGGACACAGCAGCGTGGTTCATCATTCAAAGAGAGCTCCTTTATTGACTATCCATCAGCCTTATATACCCTGCTACTTCCTACTCTCCATGGGGTCTCGGTTTGTTCCTCAGGTTCCCATCTGCGTCCCAGCAGCTCAGCCAAACAGGAAGACCGCAAGCAGAGAGCTGATTCTTGAAACAATGTTCCAGCAATAGCGATATCATAAACATCCTGTGACTTACTGACCACAGGAAAAGAGGAAGGACAAAAGGGCACCTTAGGGCAACTTAGTGCAAACAGCCTATGCACAAGGCCTGTTCAGCGCCTGCTGCCAACATGTCCTCTCCTTTTCTTTTTTAAGGAACACAGATAGCCCCTGTCTTAGGTCACCTGTAGCACCCTGTCTGACTTACCCATCCTCGGGGAGGCCCTTCTATCCCCTGCCTTAGGTCGTCAGCATGGCACAGGAGTTGCCCGTCTTTGGGTACTATCTTTCCAACATTGTAACCACACCTGAGCAGATTCAGGGGGCTGCATAGCTAATAAAGCTTGCTTGGTTGCCCGTTGGCCTTGCCTAAACTGGAGACACCATTGGTACACCATGAAGAATCCAAGCCCAAGACCCAATATACACAGGATAAGTAGGGAAATGGACCCTGACAACCTAGTAACCCATCCATCAATTTTTGACATAGCTTGCCACCAAACATTTTCATCAATAGGAGTGACTCTAGTTTCATTAATACAAACAATGGCATGAACCAATTGCAAAGTAAAATTTACAAAAGTTGCATTCCATGGCCCTCTTAAGTAATCATTCAATTCTTTAACCTTAGCAGATGCATTCACAACAATATGAGGGGTTACACATATTTCAGAAAACCCATAGGCACATAACATATGTTGTCTAATTGTCCATTTAAAGTCTGTTGGATGTCCAAAGCACCAGCTACTCTTTCCGACAGGGCATTAATAGTAGTAGCCTGTCGCACTCCCTGGGAAATAGCCAATCCAGCTGTAGTGGCTGCAACAGCAAAAGTTGCAACGGCAGCAATTACAGCAGCAGTTATGCCAAGGTCCCTTCTGCTGCGATGGAGTTGAAAGGGAAATTCTGCTGCATTCTGTTCCAGCAGCATCATGACAAAGGCAGGAATTCTCACCACCACAGCATGTGTGACATTAGGACTCCAGCAATTACTTAGGCTGCAATTCAAAGCTGAACAGTTTAACTCCTCCCCTCCCACACCCGAGCCATTCCAGAGAATAAGGGAAAAAATTGGTATTGTTGAATCCTGCAGTAACGTTTTGAGCAAAGCATAGGGAATTACATAAATTCATGGTGACATTTGTGCTTTGCACATCATGTTTAACTTTACTAGCTGCAGTTCCAATAGTCCCATTAGAGGCAAAGACAGCAGGAAACACAGAGCTTTCAATACTTACTGGCAACAAAACTGGAACCAGACTCCATGAAGGCTCTGTGTAGACCCAAGGGCTAAGGACCATCAGCACCATTGGAATCATGTTGAGATTTCTGTGTCTGTTCCACAGGCCGAACACACCGTTCTGGTATCCAGATTGGTTTCTCAGCACCTGGAGGGTATACACAAACTGCCCCCCTCACCCTAGGCAATAGCGGCGCCAGGGACTGCCATGTGCCTGTGGAAAGATCCTTCCACCTGACCAGAACCTCAGAGGGAGAAGGGCCGGAAAAATGCCGTTGAGCAGTATGCCCATGAACATCCACAAGCAAAAAATTTAAAATAAATAAAGTAACGGAAAGGAGTAATTGTGGTCCCTGTACATCTCTGTACATCTCACCTTCTTTTGTTTTTTGCAAATAAGTCTTTAAATGTTTATGTGCTCGTTCAATTATCGCTTGTCCTTGAGGGTTATAGGGAATGCCAGTTTTATGAATTATATTCCATTGTGAACAAAATTTCTGAAAACTTTGGCTGGCATAAGCTGGCCCATTATCTGTTTTAATACACTGTGGAACTCCCATATAAGAGAAAGCAGTCAAAAGATGTTTAATTACATCTTTTGCACGCTCCCCCTTGTGAAGGGTGGCTACTATATAATGAGAATATGTGTCCACAGACACATGTACATATGATAAAGTTCCAAAACTTGAAATATGCGTGACATCCATTTACCAGATATCGTTTGGATGTAGGCCACGAGGATTAACACCTAATGATGGTACATGAATAAAAGGAGCACAAGTGGCACAAGTAGATACAATTTTTAAGGCCTCAGTGTGAGTACAGCCAGTACGATGCTGTAAAGTTTGAGCATTGAGATGGAATTTCTGATGTAATTGAAATGCCTGATCAAAGGTGGTGACTACACAAGTGAAATGAGTAGCTACATCTGCAGCGGCATTGCCTTCTGCAAGTGCCCCTGGAAGACCAGAGTGTCCTCGAATACGGCCCACAAACAGAGGATGTTTTCTAGCCCAAATTAACCTTTGAATGTTCTGTAATTGAGAATGTACTGTGGACTGTTTTCCAATGTATGGAGTGGTTTAATACTATGCATCATTTTGGCCACATAGCAACTATCAGCATAGGCATTTATAGGTTCTAAAGAGTAAACTTGCAAAGCCAATTGTAAAGCTGTAATCTCAGCTTGTTGTGCAGACATGGAGGGCACTGCCACCCGCGTCACCTCATGTCCACTGATGGCCACAGCAAAACCTCCTTTAGATGCATCAGTACAAATTAAGCGAGCACCCTTAATAGGTTCCTGTTTTACAATATGGGGAAAAATAAAACTACACACTTTAAAGCTTTCTATAAGTTTATGCTTTGGATAATGATTATCTATATAGCCTGTGAAAGTACACAAGAAAAGGCACCAAGCTTCATGTTCTCTTTGCAAATAAGTTAACATTTCTTGTGTATAAGGGAGTACAATGCACTCAGGAGACTTTCCAAACAAGGATTCCCCCATATATTTAGCTTTCCATAGGAGCTGAATTACTAATTCATAATATGCATTTAAAGTTTTAGATGGGGATGCAGATAAATGCACCCAAAATATGGGCCCTGTTTGCCAAAATACTCCTGTAGGTGAAAATTTAGAGGGAAGAATTAGTAGTAATAAGGGTTTGGTATAATCTATTTGTTGCACTTGGAGTTCTTGTAGTGCTTGTTCTACCTTTCCTAAAGTGGCCTTGGCTTCCTCTGTTAGGGTCCTTAAGAAAGTTGGAGAAGAATCTCCTTTTAAAACATCATACAGAGGCTTAAGTTCTCCAGTGGGTATTTGAAATGAGGGATGGAGCCATTGAATTTCCCCTAAAAACCTCTGCCAATGATGCAATGTCTTTAATTCTGCAATATGAAATTGTAATTTCTGTGGAAATATCCCTACAGAATTTATAGTATATCCCAAATACTAATAAGGAGCCATATTTTATACCTTTTCTGGGGCAATCACTAATCCTGCAGCTGCAAGTGCTTGTTACAAATCTGTATAAATTGGTAATACACAGTCTTGGGTGGATGCTGCCAATAATATATCATCCATATAATGTATAATATATACATATGGAAACTTTGCTCTAATGGGTTGTATGGCTTCTGCAACATACATTTGACACATAATAGAGCTATTAGCCATTCTTTGAGGTAAAACAACCCAATGATACCACTTATATGGTTCTTTATAATTAATAGAAGGAACAGAAAATGCAAAATGCTGGCAATCTTGCTGAGCCAAAGGAATGGTAAAAAAGCAATCTTTCAAATCTAGCACTATCATATGCCAATCTTTGGGAATAGCAACTGGGCTGGGAAGTCCTGGCTGAAGAGCCCCCATTAACTGCATAGTGGCATTTACTGCACGTAAATCTTATAAAAGTCTCCATTTTCCAGACCTTTTCTTAATAACAAAAATAGGAGTATTCCAGGGGGACGTGGAAGGGACAATATGCCCTGCCAACAATTGTTCCTGCACTAACTCATGGGCGGCCCTCAGTTTTTCTGGTGGTAAGGACCACTGATCTACCCCATGCTCATCAGATAACCAAGTAATAGGTGTGGGAGAAGGCCGCACACCAGTGACCCATACTAAAAATGTCCTAAGCCTCTCCGATCTCCAGGTAGTCTGGTGACCTCATCGGCGGCAGTAAGAGCAGCAACACAACCCTGCTCTGCCTTTCCCAGCCCTTTTCCTAGTGTCCATCCCATATCCATCATTATGTTATTAACGAATGGTTTTCTCCCTTTAGAGCTTGAGTAGTGAGAACCGCTCCCGTGGTGTTTAACACATCTCTTCCCCACAGGTTAGTAGGCAAACCAAATACAACATAAGGTTGAAAATGTCCTTCATGCCCCTCCTGATCACTCCACTTCAATATGCAGGCACTTTTCTGTGGTCTGGTCTGTCCTATGCCCTGTAACACTGCTGTATGTTTTACTTTCATTTTCTGCAGCCGCCGTTGTAATTCTTCGATCTCTCTCTCTAACTGCTCCTCCTCATCCAACAACTCATATATAGACTCAAGGTCACTCTCATCATCCCGAACTGCCAGTTTCTTGTGGGGGTTTCATAGCCTTCTCCTCCTCTTTTACCCCTTTTAAAGATTCATTAGTTTCAGCTTCCTGGGCAATGGTGAAAGCCTGCTCACATTCTGCTAATTGTTCCTTCACTTTCACCTTCTCAGTTAATAGGGCATCCTTTACCAGCCTCCAAAGAGAAAAGGCTGCAATAGGAAACTTCTCTGGTCCCTTATCCTGCAATATCTTCTGTAGATCACGTTTCACCTGTTCCCAATCAGGGATATTCAACCCTCCTCGTGTCAGAAACCACGGGCTAGCTTCGTCTATAGTGTCCACAAATGTAAGTGCAGTACTAGACTTAATACCTGTTCCTTGTTTCTTCAACAGCTCTCTCAACTCAGTGGCCAACTGAGCCTTAGCTGTGGAATTCCCCATGGTAGGTACCCTATTTTACTCTCTTACATCCAATCCTCCCCCTTCCTTTGTGAAGGTGAGCCTCGTACGCTTACCCCTTCTTTCCAAGTCTTGATGGAACCTCCACTTGCTGCGACCTGCACAGCCGGGAACCAAGAGCTGACGAGGGACGCCGAGGTTAAACAGCACTCTGGACACAGCAGCGTGGTTCATCATTCAAAGAGAGCTCCTTTATTGACTATCCATCAACCTTATATACCCTGCTACTTCCTACTCTCCATGGGGTCAGGGTACGTTCCTCAGGTTCGCATCTGCGTCCCAGCAGCTCAACCAAACAGGAAGACCACAAGCAGAGAGCTGATTCTTGAAACAATGTTCCAGCAATAGCGATATCATAAACATCCTGTGACTTACTGACCACAGGAAAAGAGGAAGGACAAAAGGGCACCTTAGGGCAACTTAGGGCAAACAGCCTATGCACAAGGCCTGTTCAGTGCCTGCTGCCTACAATAATGCTCTACAATTGCATCGTAAATTTCATGTCAATGCTCAGACCTTGCAACATCATACTAGTTGTTCTAGACTTGAGGCTTTAAAAATAGTTTCCTCCTGTCCTATATGTGTACCATTTATTCATGTGCCTTCTCCGGGTGTCAATCCTCTAGGACTTATCCCAGATGAGATTTGGCAGACCGATGTTACTCATATTTCGAGCTTTTTATTTTATAGGAAACTATAGTTAAGAGATTGCATGAATCTAAGAAGAAACTGTGAACTTTGCACTTTTAAACATTGTTGATCTGTGATAGACTATGGAGATTTTTGAAGTTGGACCAAATATATTTTACATTATGATATTGTTACAAGCTTATGGGGGACAGGAAGTGAGATATGGTGGTTTGAATGTAATTGGCCCCCACAAGATAACAGGGAGTGGCACTATTAGGAGGTGTGGTTTTGTTGGAGTAGATATAGCCTTGTTGGAGAAAGTGTGTCACTGTAGGAGCAGTCTTTGAGGTCTCCTATGCTCAAGCCATACCCAGTGTCTCAGTTTACTTCCTGTTGCCTCTGGATCAAAATTGTAGAAATCTCAGCTCCTTCTCCAGCACCATGTCTGCCTGCATGCTACCATGTTCCACCATGATGATAATGGACTGAATCTCTAAGCCATAAGCCCTCCCATTAAATGTTTTCCTTTGTAAGAGTTTCTGTGTTCATGCTGTCTTTTCACAGCAATAGAAATCCTAAGACAGTCCTAAGAGGTAGCAGCACTGGGACAGGAACCAATGTCAGACAAGCTGTGGCTGCAGATCAGCCCAGGTAATGCCTGAACTTGCTCAGTGAGAAGGGGGTGGCTTGTGTTGTGAGAACCTGAATTATAATGGGAAATGTGAGGTTGTTTTCTCTTATTTTAGATTTGCTTTTATTCTCCCTGTCTCTCAGCCTGGGTCATTGTCTCTGTCTCTTTCTCTGTCTGTCTCTCTCTGTATGTGAGTATGCCACATGTGTGTGGGGTTCCTATTGAAGCCAGAAGAGGGCATCATTGCTCCTGGATATGAAGCTGCAGGCAGCTGTGAACTTCCTGATGTGTGTGCTGGGAACTGAACTCAGGTCTTCCGGAAGAGCAGCAAGTGTTCTTAGTTTCTGAGAGTTTTTAAATTTTGTGTTTGGAAGGTTTTAGTTTGCAGGTTCTCTTTCCATGTCACTATCAATCTCTTTCTAACCCACCTGTGACACAAACCTCATATTCTACACCATTTATGAGGCAGATGGTTGGGCCACCACCAGCCTGTCTTTATCCAGGGACCCTCAGTTGTGTCCATGTTGTGGCAATGTATTGAGAATAGTTACCTTCTCCAAGGAGTCAGGACTCCACTCCTGCTTTCTATCTGCAGATTCATCTCCTCTGCTAATTCCAGGCCCCACTAAGCCCTCACAGAATCTGAGCTGGCCATCTCAGCACCATCCGTTAACAAGTGTTTGCTCCTGGTGCTGGTCAAAGCATGTATATCCTCCTAGGAGAAGCAAAGGTGTGCATGCATGCATGTGCATGTGTGTGTGCACCTGGACACATGTACAGTCTCAGGTATGAGAAATTAAGAACCATTCAACAAATATTTAACTGTAAAAATTTGAAGGCT
Source organism: Peromyscus nudipes (assembly GCA_902168325.1). NCBI lineage: Eukaryota > Metazoa > Chordata > Mammalia > Rodentia > Cricetidae > Peromyscus > Peromyscus nudipes. Next base: position 24,069 of record CABHPH010122782.1, on the reverse strand, counting down.
AGGGTGTAACTCTGTAGGCAGAGCTTACTTAGTGTGCACAAAGCTCTGGATTTGATCCCCAGGACTTTGTTCGAAAAAATACACACAGGAGGATGAGAAGCCCAAAGTCATCCTTGGTTATGTACTGAGTTTCAAGCTAGCCTGGGCTATGTGAGACACACTCATAAAAAATTTTTAAAAAGTCAGGAAAGAAAATATAAGAGTAAATAGTGGTCTTTGTATGGGTGTTTGACACACTTTCGTTTACTTTCTCCTGAATTGCTTGTCCTTGTCCTTATACCTCCACCTGCCAAAAGTGGAGCATGTCTCCCCATGCCACATCTAACTGGCATGACCATGAAGCTTGGTCACAGTGGCCAAGGGGCCTTAACACAACCTCACTTTTCCAATCTGACATTCCAAGTGTACTCTATGATTGGCCCCTCTGTCTTTTGTGCATCCATGGTACCTACTGTATGTCACAAAACTCAATTGACTTTACTTAGCGGTCACTGCTCTGTGTTTGTTTACACTCCCTGCCTGTCACTCTATGCCTGTGTATGTGGGTGGTAATGGTGGTGGTGGTGATGGTAGTACTGGTGGTGCTGGTGGTGGTTGGTGGTTTGCTGGCATGTATGTCTATACATTGTGTATATGTCTGGTACCCCCTGGGGAGAGAAGATGGTATCAGATCCCCTGAGATTACAGTTACAAAAGGTGTTTAGCTGTGTGGTTGATGGGGATCTGAGTCCTCTGGAAGAGCAGCCAAATGCGTAGATCCACCGAGCCACCTCTCCAGCTCCTATCCCTGGCATCTCTTGAGTATGCTCGAATGTATGAAGTCAGGTGGGGACAGGCTTATAGTCTTCCTGGTCAACTAGTTTCTTTCCTGATGCACCCTTTTCAGTCACTAGTCTCCTGTCATAGTAGTGGGGCAGAGGTGTACAGGGAGACACATGCAATTAGAACAGAGGGCCCCACAGAGCTAAGTGGTGACAAGAGCAGGAAGTGTGAGCAAGAGAGGAATCTGGAGTATGTGATAGGACACTGGCCATTCCCCAGTAGGAGAAGGAGCTGGTGTCGGGGAGCTAAGGAGACAGTAGTGTGTGCGAGGAAGACCTGAGAACAGTGTGGGCAAATGTCGAGGAGTGCTTCATGTGCTTGCTGAAGGTTTGGCCACTTAGCTTTGTGGGACTAGAGAACAAGTCACAGCTGAGAGGTGAAATAGAATCCCAAATGGAGATGCATGGGAGATTGTATCTCTCCACCATGGAACTGCAGCTGTGACCAACCAAGACAGTTCCTGTTTGCAGGATCTTGGATTTTATGGCCCGCCATGTGCACAGCAAAAATCCCATGTCAGGAAAGAAGTACAGAGTAGCTGCCACTGGACTCCTAGAACTGTACACAAGGCAGTCTACATTGTCATCCTTCTGATGGCAGAGATCGCATGCCAGGAACCTGCACACATAGTCACCTAACTGTCAGAGGGCTTTCCCCAGTGGAGGTCATCCCCTACCACAGCCCATTTTTCTCTGCCACAGCCAGTTTTCTGATCACTACTCAGCTGGCTCCCTGGCTACAGTGGACTTCATAAGTGCTCTTGCTCTGTAGTCTAAAGGGTGCAATCCCTCACGAGCAATCACTTTTCTGCTAGCCACCGGCTACCCAATCCATTATCTGCCTTTCTCTCTGCTGGCTCTGAAGGCTGGGGCTGCAGGGTTGTGTCCTTTGGGGACTCTCCTCCCCCACCCTGCCCAGTAAGGGGCAGGAGACTGGGAATACATGAGCAGCAGCTAATGGGACAGGTCCCACCACTGCATTTTTACTTCATAAGACCATTGCTGTTGCTGGTGGAGATGGGAAGACTGAAGTTAGGGATTTGTGTTGCTGGACGATGTTTTCCAGGAAATAATGTGAAGGCCATCCACCTGAAAAGTATGATCATACAGTCAGTCTCAAGACACAGAGACAGAGACACAGACAGAGACAGACTGACAGACAGACAGACAGACAGACAGAACATGGGTGCATCTCAGAGGACAAATTGTAGGAGGGGTCTCCTCTTTCACCTCAGGTTTTGGGGACTGAACTCGGGTGTCAGATTTGTAAACTGCACATTACACACTAAACCATCCCATCTGCCCTAATCCTGGTTTGTGTGTGTGTGTGTGTGTGTGTGTGTGTGTGTGTGTGTGTGTGTGT
>CABHPH010122782.1:4709-21112 GCA_902168325.1 Peromyscus nudipes | reverse complement strand
TCTTCAAATACTTCAAAGACCTACAGAATATGGCATTTAAAATGTTTTAAAAATTTAGACGTTCTGGACAGTGAGACACGTCTGCTCCTGGCAACACTGGATTTACTTCAGAGGAGGATGGACATCGAAGACACTCCACATGGAGTTTATCTTCACCTTGGCAAAAATAGCCATTTGGGCAAAAAACTGTTCTTGCCTGGACTGCTTGATCGACCGGACATGCAGGACCCATAGAAAGGTAACCACTGAACTTTGCTTGACAAAATGGTCCTTCAGGTTCCTGCTTTGCAGAGGAAACTGCCAGACATTCTACAGGACACAAAAAAAAATGATTGAGAGACTCTAGGCCTGTGAGCTAAAAACAGATGCCCCAACTTTACAAGAGAACTTTGGATGACTGTCCAGGCTGCCAGCTGCCTCTTTCTACCCTGCAAGACTCCCGAAAGTTGCTTACATCTTCTCCATTTCTCAGGTAGTATTATATCCTTCTGAGGTCTTTGATGTGGTTGAAGACTAGATAGTTATAATTTCCTCAGTTATGATAAAAGATAAGTTAGATGTAAAACCTTAAACTCATAAATATAAGATAGATAGGATATCTTCTTTAATATTGTAACTGTAGTTCTTGCTCGATAATTGTTTTGTTATATGTAATTTTACTATGTTAAAGTTAAAACCTTCCTTTTTGAAAAAAAAAAAAAAAGGGCAAGTGCTGTGGATATCACTCTGTATCAATAAAGCGCTGATTGGCCGATAGCCAGACAGGAAGTATAGGCGGGACTAACAGAGAGGAGAATTGAGGCAACAGGAAGGTAGAGGGGAGACTGGCTGGAGCCGCGGCCAGGAGAAGGAAGATGTAAGGTACCGGTAAGCCACGAGCCACGTGGCAAAGTAGAGATTAATAGAAATGGGCTAAATATAAGAGTAAGAGCTAGACAATGATAGGCCTGAGCTAATGGCCAAGCAGTTTAAATAATGTAAGCGTCTATGTGTTTATTTTATAAGTGGGCTCGGAGACTGGCGGGACTTGGGAGCTGGAGACTGGCGGGTGGCGGAGATTTGTCCTGACTGTGGACACGGCAGGAAAACTCTAGCTACAAGAAGGGGTGTGGCCCTTCCTCCTTTGGGTCTGTGCTGGGAACTACACAGGGGTTAGCTCACCCACACCTGCAACCTCTTTTGTAGTGGGCAGAATGCAGGCGAGCAGCCTAAAGGGTGGAGAACTGCAGCTCCTCATCTGCTGCACGAGGAACTAAGGACACACAGTTGTGGCTCTGAGTGTCCCCATCTCTCCAGAGACATCTGAGAGGAAGCAGGCAGTGAAAGTGGCAGTGCTTACCTCATTAAGAGAGTTGTCATGTGACCTGGGGAAGCAAGAGAAGAGTCACCAGATCATGGAAGTACAAAGCTCATCTAAGACTTGCGATTTATAGCCAAAGGAGGCGGCAGGAGGTAGTAGTAGATGTGGGATGGGGGTTGAAGGAAGTGATGGCCAAGTCCAGTTAGAGGATTTGCATCCTCCAGAGTCTGTTTCACAGACCTAGCTTATTAGGACCAGAGGAGAGGTAACAAGGACAGAGACCTGGATTATTCAGTTCAGGAGTTCTCCAAGTTCACCAAGCTTGATTATTCTTTACTCAGTGATTATTTGTGACTGACATGTTCCTATGACAAAGAGGAGCACAGTGGTCCTTGGGACCCAGACTCACAGCAGAGAGTCTCCCTAAGGGAGAATGAAAGCCCACAACCTTCACACACAGCAGGGAAGGCATTAGGTTCAGGAACCTGCTCTTGGACATGTGGTTCCCTCATACCAGCCTAGCCTAGGTGGACTGAGTCTCCCTTCAGCACTGACTTGGTCTCCTGTGGCTGGAAACATGGTGAGGACCTACAGCACCTGAGGGCTGGTGTTGTATAATATTTGTTTAACTATGTAAAGATGTGTTGTATTTGTATAACTATGTAAACGTGTTGCTGTTTTACCTTGACTGCCTAAGGCAACAGACTTGTCTAAGAAAAAGCTGAATGTCTAATAGAGAGGGAGGATATATAGGTGGGACATCTGGGCAGCGAGAATAAGTAGGAGGAAGTATTTAGGCTCAAAAAAGAAAGAAAGAAAAAGCCAGGGAGACATCTGGGGTCAGACAGACAGATGGGGAGGAAGCAGGAAAGTAGGACATACAGAATGAAAGAAAGGTAAAAAGGCCTGAGGCAAAACATAGATGAATAGAAACAGTTTAAATTAAGGTAAAGGAGGTAGATGGACAAGCCTCAGCTAAGACTGAGCATTCATAATTAATAATAAGTCTCCATGTCTTCATTTGGAAGCTACTTGGCAGCCTAAAGAAAATGCCAGACAGAGACTGGGAAAAGAAGATCTGCTCTGTAAGTCAGACAGGAGACAGTGGCTGGTGTCCAGGATGCCATGGAAGGACAGGCAGGTGGTGGGACCTTTGATTCCCGAGGGTCAGTGCCTTTACTTACTGTGGGTGGACAGGTCCAGTTGTCCTCACTGAGCATGCTCTTACTTCTTGCCCTAAAGAAATGGGAGACACTGTCACTGTTGTTTGGTTCCTCAGTTGGGAAGGACCCTGGGAGCTGATATTTCCTGGGAGCTGCTTGGTGTCCTTGCTGTGCATTCACACCATGGCTGCCACTGCCTTTCTTGGTGCTGCCTCCTTTTCCAATCTAACCAGCCCCTCCTAGCCTTTGATCCTTTTACCCCATCATATTAGCTGTTTTCTAACTGGTTCTGGGGGTGGTACTTCGGTTGAGAATTTACTTTTTCCTTCTTTTCCTTTTGAGTTTTCACATTTGAGGCTGCTTTTGAGGTTTCATTGAGGTTGGTTGGCTCATTGAGGTTGGTTGGCTCATTGTCCATCTGTTTACTGTCGTTCTCCCTTTGTGGCTCCCTGGTGAAAGATGAAGTCAGTTTATCTCCAAACTTCACAGGGAAAGAGTGACCATGACCAGCAGACAGTGGGGTACAGGACATAGGAAGGCAGTGATTGAGGAACACAGCAGACACATAGCAAAGAGAAGAAGATGGAGTCCCGACACAAAGTGAAGGACCCTCTTCCCTTTCCCAAGCATGGAGGGAATGGAAGAGTAGGTGGAAGGGTGTAAGACACTTCACCTGCCACGACGTCTGCGCCACAGGAAAAACAGTAAAAATATTACTGCAATCAGCCCCATCAGACATTGGGCAATAATGCCAATAATACCCCTTGATGAGGGTCGATGTTCACCTGTCATGGACAGAAAAGAGAAGAAGTATCACCATAAATTCATCCACATGAAGCAAGTGGACAAGAACTCTCTGATTGTGTGTGACATCTGTGTGTTCCTTTGTGGAGTGCACTTCCTGTGAGAAGGTAGGAGAGGTGAGGCAATAAGCAGGGTATTCTCTCCTAGTACTCCCGTAAGTACTATGCTTCTAGGCTGGCCATGTGTCTTCCTTCAAGTCCTGCCTGTGGCAGGTGGGGAGAGAATGTGCTTTAGGCTGCAGTCTAATTCATATCCACTCTGGCAGTCCTTGGAAGGATCTGAAGATGGGAGAAAGTCACATAGCAATATTTACATTAACATTGCAGTTGTTTTTAATGATCACATCTTTTTCTCATTGTCCTAATTGTTGTAGATGTAAATATTCACCACTCTGGTTCCTGTGGCCAGGAGTTAACTGAAAGAATATTGAAGCTCCATACCCAGAGAGTCCCGCCCCTTAGCCCCATCCATGGGACACAGCTGGTCCCTGGGATCCCCTGCCCAACTCTGTCCCAGTTGCTGGCCAGCAGGCAGGACTGCTGCAGGAAGGCCCCACTCTCACCAAGACCCCCTACTGGACCCTGCAATCTACACACCCTGCCCCCATACCCATCCTCCTGAGACCCCAGCCACTTCATGAGGCATGGAAACCAAGCCGGCAAACCTCATTGGACAAAGAGCTCTCATTGGAACAAGAGTAACCTCCTGAGACAGGGAATCTGCCAGCCCTCATTAGACCAAGAGTGGCTTTCTGAGACATAGAATCTGCCACCTCTTATTGGACCAAGAGAGGCTTCCTAAAACACAGAATCTATAATCTCTGACTAGACCAAGAGCCCTGATAAGACCAAGAGTGGCTCTGTGAGTCACAGAATCAACAAGCTTGGGTTCACCCAAGAGCAGCTCCCTAAGAAACAGAATCTGCCTGCTCTGATTAGACCAAGAACTAAGATTGGACCTAGAGGGGCCCCCTGAGACACAGACAAAACAAGCACAGAGTAGAACAATAGCAACTCACTCAGACACAGCAACCTCTTATGCCTATAAGAAGAGGAGATGGGCAGATGTCGTGGAAAAATACACAGCACAACATAAAGAGCAATACAGCATCACCAGAACCTAGCCCTCCTCCAACAACAAGACCTGAACATCACAATGTAGAAGAAGCAGAAGAAAGCAACCATAAGAACAGCATCATGAAGATGCTAGAGGCCTTTCAAGAAAAAAATGAAAAATGAAATTGAGGAAAAGACAAAAAAAAATTGGAAGAAATCAATAAAGAACTAGAGGAAAAGACGAATAAAAAAAGTGGAAGAAAGCAAAAAATCCCTTAAAGAAAACCATGAAAAAGCAATTAAACATGTGAGGGAAACACTTCAAGACCTGAAAAGGGAAATAGAAACAATGAAGAAGACACAAATAGAGGGAATGCTGGAAATAGAAAATCTGAGTAAGCAAACAGGAAACACAGATGCAAGCATAACCAACAGAATACAAGCATTGGAAGAGAGAATCGCTGGTGTAGAGGATACAATAGAGGAAACAGACTCATCAGTCAAAGAAAATACCAAAGCCAAAAACGTCATAACACAAAATGTCCAGGATCTGGGATACCATGAAAAGGCCAAATCTAAGAATAATAGGGATAGAAGAAGGAAAAGAATACCAATTCAAAGGCACAGAAAATATATTCAACAAGATCATAGAAGAAAACTTCCCCAACTTAAAGAAGGAAATACCTATGAAGATAGAAGAAGCCTATAGAAGACCAAACAGACTATACACCCCCTCCAATGTCCCCTGACCACATAATAATTAAACAACTAAATCTACAGAATAAAGAAAGAATATTAAGAGCAGTAAAAGAAAAAGGCTAAGTGACTTATAAAGGCAAACCCATCAGAATAACACCCAATTTCTCAATGGAGACTTTGAAAGCCAGAAGGACCTGGACAGACATAATGCAGACACTAAGGGAAAATGGATGCCAGCCTAGAATAATATACCCAGAAAAACTCTCAAACACCATAGACAGAGTGAACAAGACATTCTAAAACAAAACCAGATTAAAACAATATCTATCCACAAATCCAGCCCTACAAAAAGCACTAGAAGGAAAATTCCAACCTAAGGAAGTCAGATACACCCACAAAAATACAGGCAATAGATAAACCCCAGCAGCAAAGCCCAAAGAAAGAATTACACACTCACTACCACCAAAAGGTAACAGGAACTAACAATCACAGGTCATTAATATCCCTTAATATCAATGGACTTAATTCACCTATGAAAAGACACAGACTAACAGAATGAATACAAAAAACAGGACCCATCTCTCTGCTGCTTACAAGAAACACATCTCAATTTCAAAGATAGACACTACCTCAGAATAAAAGGATGGGAAAAGTCTTTACAATCAAATGGTCTTAAGTAGCAAGCTGGTGTAGCTATCCTAATATCCCACAAAATAGACTTGAAACTAAAATCAATCAAAAAAGATCAAGAAGGACATTATATACCCCTCACAGGAAAGATACACCAAGAGGAAGTTTCAATTTGAACATTTATGCCCCAAAAACAAGGGCACCCACATATGTAAAAGAAACATTCCTAAAGCTTAAATCACACATAAAACCCCACACATTAATAGTGGGAGACTTCAACACCCCATTCTCACTACTGGACAGATCTGCCAAGTTGAAACGGAGAAATAAGGGGCTTAACTGATGTTATCAATCAAGTGGACTTAATCGTTATCTACAGAACATTCCACCCCTAACAAAAAAGAATATACTTTCTTCTCAGCACCCCATGAAACCTTCTCTAAAATTGACAACATACTCAGTCACAAAGCAAACCTCAACAGATACAAAATAATTAGAATAACCTCCTGTATTCTATCAGACCACCATGGTTTAAAGTTAGATTTCAACAACAACAAAAATTACAGAAAGCCTACAATCTCATGGAAACTGAATAATGCCCACCTGAAACATCAATGGGTCAAGGAAGAAAGAAAGAAAGAAATTAAAGACTTCCTAGAGATCAATGAAAATGATTGTACAACATACCCAAATTTATGGGAGACTATGAAAGCAGTGCTAAGAAGAAAATTCATAGCATTAATGCCCACATAAAGAAATTGGAGAAATCTCACACTAGTGACTTAACAGCACACCTGAAAGCTCTAGAACAAGAAGAAGCAAAGTCACCCAGGAGGAATAGATGCCAGGAAATTATCAAATTGAGAGCTGAAATCAATAAAATAGAAACAAAGAGAACAATACAAAGAATCAATGAAACAAACAGTTGGTTCTTTGAGAAAATCAACAAGACAGATAAGCCCTTATCCAGACTACCAAAAGGCAGAAGATAGCATCCAAATTTGGAAAACTACAAAGGAAATGGGAGACATAACAACTGACAATGAGGAAATCCAGAGAATCATCAGGTCATACTTCAAAAACCTGTACTCCAAAAAATTGGAAAATCTAAAAGAAATGTACAATTTTCTGGATAGGTACCACATACCTATAACACCTAAGGAAATAGAAACCGTCATTAATAGTCTCCCAACCAAAAAAAAAGCCCAGGACCAGATGGTTGCAATGCAGAATTCAACCAGATCTTCAAAGAAGAGTTAATACCAACACTCTTTAAATTGTTCCACACAATAAAAACAAAAGGAACATTACCAAACTCCTTCTATGAGGCTACAGGTACTCTGATCCCCAAGCCAATCAAAGATGCAATAAAGAAAGGGAATTACAGACCAATCTCCATCATGAACATTGAAACCAAAAACTCAATAAAATACTGGCAAACAGACTCCAAGAACATATCAAAATAATTGTCTACATTGATCAAGTAGGCTTCATCCCAGAGATGCAAGGATGGTTCAACAAACGAAAGTCTGTCAATATATTAAAACCACACAAACTGAAAGAAAAAAAACACATGATCATTTCATTAGATGCTGAAAAGGCATTTGACAAAATCCAACACCCCTTCATGATAAAGGTCTTGGAAAGATCAGGAATGCAGGGAACATACCTAAACATAATAAAGGCAATTTATAGCAAGCCAACAGCCAACATGAAAGTAAACGGAGAGAAACTCAAAGCAATTCCACCAAAATTAGGAACAAAACAAGACGGTCTGCTCTCCCCATAAATATTCAATATAGTACTAGAAGTTCTAGCTAGTGCAATAAGACAACAAAAGGAGATCAAGGGGATACAAATTGGAAAGGAAGAAGTCAAACTTTCACTATTTGCAGATGATATGATAGTATACATAAGTGACCAGAAAAACTCTACCAGGGAACTCCTACAGCTGATAAACTCCTTCAGTAATGTGGCAGGATACAAGATTAACTCAAAATAAATTAGTAGCCATCCTATATACAAATGACAAATGGGCTAAGAAAGATATCAGAAACATCACCCTTTACAAAAGCCACAAATAATATAAAATACCTTGGGGTAACACTAACTAAGCAAACAAAGGACCTGTAAGACAAAAACTTTAAGTCCCTGAAGAAAGAAGTTGAAGAAGATGTCAGAAAATGGAAAGACTCCCATGCTCACGGATAGGTAGGATTAACAAAATAAATGTGGCAAACGTACCAAAAGCAATCTACAGATTCAATGCAATCCTCATCAAAATCCCAACACAATTTTTCACAGACCTGTATAGAACAATACTCAACTTCATATGGAAAAACTAAAAACCCAGGATAGCCAAAAGAATCCTGCACAATAAAGCAACCTCTGGAGGCATCATGGCCCCTGACTTCAAGCTCTACTGTAGACCTACAGTAAGAAAAACAGCTTGGTACTAGCATAAAAACTGACACATGGACCAATGGAACCAAACTAAAGACCCTGACATTAATTCGGACACCTACAAATAGATGATTTTCAACAAAGAAGCCAAAACTGTACAATGGAAAAAAGAAAGCATCTTCAAGAAATGGTGCTGGCATAACTGGATGTCAACACGTAGAAGATTGCAAATAGATCCATATCTGTCACCATGCACAAAACTTAAGTCCAAGTGTATCAAAGACCTCAACATAAATCCAGTTACTCTAAACTTGATAGAAGAGAAAGTAGGAAGTAAGAGAAGTGTAGCTGGAGTTTTTTCCAGTCCTGTCTGGCCCACGGTCAGGACAAATCTCTCTCACCCGCCAGTCCCGCAGCTGCTCAGACCCAACCGAGTAAACACACAGAGTCTTATATTGCTTACAAACTGTATGGCCAAGGCAGCCTTCTTGTTATCTAGTCCTTATATCTTAAATTAACCCATATCTATTAGTCTATAAGTTGCCATGTGGCTGGCGGCTTATTGGTATCTTTACATGACACTTACCATGGCTGTGGTTGGCAGGGTCTCTCTACTCAGCCTTCCTGTTCCCAGCATTCTCTTCTCTCCTTGTCCCACCTATACTTCCTGCCTGGCTACTGGCCAGTCAGTGTTTTATTTATAAATCAATCAGAGCAACACATTTAACATACAGAACATCACACAGCAGAGAAGAAGAGAAAGTCTTGAATGCATTGGCACCAGAGATCACTTCCTGAATATAACACCGGTAATACAGACACTGAGAGCAACAATTAATAAATGGGACCTCTTGAAACTGAGAAGCATTTGTAGGGCAAAGACACAGTCATAAGATAAATGACAGCTTACAGAATGGGAAAAGATCTTCACCAACCCCACATCTGACAGAGGGCTGATATCCAAAACATATAAAGAACTCAAGAAATTAGACATCAAAATACACAACAGTCCAATTAAAAATGGGCTATAGAGCTAAACAGAGAATTCTCAACAGAAGAATCTCAAATGGCTGAAAGACATCCTTAGTCATCAGGGAAATGCAAATCAAAATGATTCTGAGATGCCATCTTACACCTGTCAGAAGGGCTAAGATCAAAAACACGGAAGACAGCTTATGCTGGAGAGGATGTGGAGCAAGGGGAACACTCCTCCACTGTTGGTGGGAGTGCGAATTTGTACAGCCACTTTGGAGATCAGTATGGTGCTTTCTCAGAAAATTGGGAATTGATCCAGCTATACCACTCTGGAGAATATACCCAACCAATGCTCAATCATACCACAAAGACACATGCTCAACCATGTTCATAGCAGCCTTGTTTGGAATAGCTAGAACCTGGAAACAACCTAGATGCCCCTCAACTGAAGAAGGGATAAAGAAAATGTGGTACATACACACAATGGAGTACTACTCAGCAGAGAAAAACAATGACAGCATGAAATTTGCAGGCAAATGGATGGAATTAGAAAAAATCATCCTTTGTGAGGTAATCCAGACTCAGAAAGACAAACATGGTAGGTACTCACTCATAAGTGGATACTAGATGAACAGCAAAGGATAACCAGACTGCAACTCACAGCTCCAGGGAGGCTACCTAATAAAGAGGACCCTATGAAAGACACAGGATTGCCCAGCAATGGAGAAATGGGTGAGATCTACATGATCAAGCTGGGGTTGAGAGCTTAGGGGAGAAGGAGGTCCTAGCTGGATCAGGAACAGAGTGGGAGAACAAGGAAAGAGATACCATGATAAATGAACACACCATAGGAATAAGAAGATGCAGAGTACTAGAGAGGTCACCAGACCCACATAGATGACTCCACTCTAGACTACTGGCAATGGTCGAGAGGGTGCCTGAGTTGACCTACACTGGTGATTGGATAGCCGAACACCCTAACTGTCATGATAGAACCCTCATCCAGGGACAATGGAATAAGATGCAGAGATCCATGGCCAAGCCCCAGGTGCAGCTCCAGGAGTCCAATCGATGAGAGAGAGGAGGGATCATATGAGGAAGAGATATTGAGACCATGATTGGAAAAAGTACAGAGACGACTAGCCAAACTAGTGGAAACACATGAACTGTGTCCAATAGCCTAGGAACCCCCATAGAACTGGATTAGACCCTATGGATAAGTGAGACAGTTGTGGAGCTTGAACTGTTTAGGGGACCCCCAGGCAGTGAGACTGGGACCTGTCCCCAGTGCTTGAGCTGGCTTTTTGGAACCTAGTGCCTATGCTGAGACACTTAGCTCAGCCATGGTACAGGGAGGAGGGGATTGGACCTGCCCCAACTGTAGGTACCAGGCTCTGCTGACTCCCCAGGGAAGACCTTGCCTTGGAGGTGGTGGGAATGAGGGGTGGGTTGGGGAGGAAGGCTGGGAGGTAGGAGAAGGGAAGACAGGGTTATCTGTGGTTGATATGTAAAATGAATAGAACATATATTAATAAAAAAAAGAAAAGAAAAATAAATATAAAAAATTCATTTCTGCTGGCTTTTTTCAACTTACTGGTGTGAACCAGAGTTGTCCTATTGAGGTACAGAATTTGGAAGGCATTCTTGTTGTCCATCTGACCCTCTGTGACCAGATGAGTTTTGATCAGGCTGCTAAGATTGTTCAATGATGAATGAATAATCAGTTACACAAGGGATGTTGGAAAAAATTGGGATATCCAGGTAAAAGAATGAAGTTAAGCCTTCACCTAAAATCAACTCTACATGGATCAAAGATCAGAGCTGAAAGTCATCAGACTTTTAGGAGACAGGATGAAAGCATCTTGAAACTGGATTTCGAATGGTGTCTTTGTTATGATGCCAGATGCATCATATGGGCCTTTTGGCTGCTTATATGTCTGCAGAACATGCATGTTTGGTACCTGAGGAGGACAGAAGAGGATGTTGAATTCCTTGGAACTTCAGTTACAGATAGTAATAAGTTGCCATGTGGGTGCTGGGAATTGAACCCATGTCTTTTGGAAGAGCTGTCAGGGCTCTTAACTATTGAGCTATCTCTCCAGTCCTGTAAACCATATATATACACAAATACTACTACACACCAAAAAAAAAAAAACAGTTACTAGAAAAAAAAGCATCTTGTGCAAGGAGGTAATGCTTCAAATGTCAGCATGAGGATAAGAAACTCAGAATATGGGCCACCAAGAAGGCTCAGTTGGGAAGAGTGCCTTCGGTACTCCCTTCAAGTACCTGCCCCTTAACTACGACACAGAAATAAATGCACAAACAAGTGGGGGCCAGTGAATTGGCTTAGCAGATAAAGGGCTGGTTCACCCACCTGAGTTCAATCCCATGTCCTTGGAGAACTGGCTACCACAAATTGTCTCCTGACCTCCATTCATGGGTGTGGGACATGCACACAAAATGAATAAATATGCAAATATAGTAAGAAACTCGTTACAGGTTCTTTCTATCTATGCATTTTATATTTATGGATCGAAACCTTTGAAAAAACTACTTGAAAAAGTATCTCTACAGTGAAAAATGTATTGTTTCCTCCTATCTTTGTACTGTACTCAATACAATAAGACTAGGGTCTATGCAGTATTCTTATTAGGCATTGGAAATAATCTAAAGAAGATCTGAATGTGTCAAAAGAAGTGTAGAGTAACATGAATATTTTACTAGTTTCTGAGGGTTGACTGTGTGAAGGACTCAGACCCTAAACTCTTAATCACTGCATTCCCATTTGCTATATTGACACCTATTGTTGTTAATATTGACCAGGTCTCACAATGTAATCTGAGCTGGCCTTGTAATTCTATGTTTCCTGCTTTGTGTTCTCTCTCTTTTGAGACAGGGTCTCATTATGTAGTTCTGGCTAACCTGAAACTGGCTACAAAACCAGGATGATTGGGAACTCATAGATCCAACTGTCTCTGCCTCTGGTGTGCTGGGATTAAAGGCATGCAGCACTGTGCTCACCTTGCTTGGTGTTGTATCATGAGATTAACATGCATCCATCAACATGCTGGCTGTATTTGTTTCCTGAACAATGTTTTACTCCTTGTGACTTTGACCCATTCTGCACTCTGTTGATAAAGAAACTGGCCCTAACCCCAAACACTGTGGAGTAAGAGGGGAACAGAGGTCACTCACGTATTATGTCCAGCTGGATGGGGGCACTCCTCTTGGAACTGACTTGATTCGATACTTCACACTGATAGTCCCCAGAATCCTCAATCCTCACAGAGTCTATTTGGAGGGTGATGTTGTTCTGGGACAGCTTCATCCTGTCTGTGAGCTCCACACTCTGGCCTTTGAAGAGCCAATGGATGGAGATCCCAGTGTCGTTTGACAAGCAGGTCAGGAACACAGAGATCGTATCTTTGAATGTGTTGTTGGTGACTTGGATGGAGGGTGGAGTCAGTGGATCTGTGGAAAAATAGTGGAGGACCAGCTGAGAATACTTCACCCTCAGAGATCTCAGCCAGTTCACAAGGCCCATAGAATTAAGGGGGCCTCCTCAAGATTGCATGTTTGGATTCAAGATATGGACTGTAGGGAGAGAGCTGAAATTTACTCCTACCAAGATCACTCACAGTGATGCTGACTCAGTGTATTTGTGTAGATTCCACACTGGGAGCCTCTTTGGCCCAAAAGTCCAAAAATCTCATGGTTGGGAAGAATGTATTTCCCAATGATTTTTGTGGGGATTCTTGCTCACACTTTCTGTGAGTGTGAACAGTCAGGTCCCTCTTTTATGAAAGAGCCTACTGTTTATATTTAATTAAATAATTTGTCATGGGGTTAAGATGGCCCAGCTAATCTTGAAGGTGTTAAAGGCTATACCTCAGGACTGGGAGAAATCCCTAACTGAAGGATTTCTGTTTGTAGAAAAAAAAAATGTACTTCCTGTGCCATGGATATGGATTAAATACTACAGAGAAGAAGTGAAAAATCACAGTGCTGACCATAGCCTATAAGTCTAATCCTCAGTATTGATATTGTTTGAGACAGGGTCTCAGTGTATAGTTCTAGCTTGCTTGGAACTTGCTATGTGGACCAGGCTCTCCTCAAACTCATACTATCTACATGCCTCTTCTTCCTCAGTGCTAGCATTAAAGATGTGTGACACCACACTCAGCTATTTGTTTTTTGGGTTTTGTTGTTGTTGTTGTTGTTGTTTTTGTTTTTTGAGACAGGGTTTCTCTGTGTAGCTTTGTGCCTTTCCTGGATCTTGCTCTGTAGACCAGCCTGACCTTGTACTCACAGAGATCTGCCTACCTCTGCCTCCTGAGTGCTGGGATTAAAAGGCATGTGCCACTACTGCCTGGCTGCTATTTTTTTTTTCGAAGTTTGAGAAGAGTAAGCAAAAGAGCATCATCAACTATAAGTTTCATGGTTCACCCTGACTCAGAACAGGGCTCCCAGGCACCTTCTCCACCAACACTTCCCATCCCATGGAGTCAGAACTGAGACAGGAGCAGACTTGGGAGCAGACGTCTAGTCCCCATCTGTGGGGAATATTCTCCTCCAATTTGGAGAATAAGAATGTGAGCACAGTTGAAAGCCCTGGGTGTTCATTGTAGGTCGTGGAGGTCATAAAATGAAATGGAGGGGACAGGAAAGCTTGTGTTAAGTACAGAAAGAAATCTTGACCTTGAGACTCTCCTAACCATGGAAAGTCCCTAACACAACCTAAGGCTTTCCAAGACTCGGAGAACCTCCTCCTCACATTGCAAGCTGTGGTGGTATTGTGTTCCCCAAAATATGGTACACCCTAATAAACTTATCTGGGGTCAGAGACAGAACAGCCACTAGATACAAAAGCTAGAAAATGGTGGCACTCACACCTTTAATCCTAGCACTCCAGAGGTAGAAATCCCTCTGGATCTCTGTGAGTTCAAGGCCACATTGGAAACAGCCAGGCATGGTTTAATCCCAGAAAGCAAGCCTTTAATCCTAGGGAGTGGTGGTAGAAAGCAAAAAGGTATATAAGGTGTGTCGACCAGAAACTAGAAGCATTTGGCTCGTTAAGCTTTCAGGCTTCTAGCAGCACAGTTCAGTGGAGAGCCATTCGAAAATGAGGAAACAGAGGCTTCCAGTCTGAGGAAACAAGATCAGCTGAGGAAGCTGGCCAGGTGAGGTTAGCTGTGGCTTGTTCTGTCTCTGATCTTCCAGTGTTCACCTCAATAACTGGCCTCAGGTTTGATTGAATTAATAAGACCTTTTAAGATTTCTGCTACAGCAAGCTCCATCCCTATCAGCCAGAAACTAGAGAACCAGGAGGCCATTAGACATAGGGATGGAGCAGGAGGCTTGGGGGAAGACTGAGTTTTGCTTGTTCCCATAGTCCTGAGCTGCAAATTCAATGCTTCTGCCACTTCCCAGAAAACCAAAAGACTCCACTCCAACCCTGGTGCTGATAATTCAGAGATCCACTTACTAAGGACTGTAATTTTCTTGACTGTGGTCCTATTGACTCCGGGAAAAACATTATAGATGAGGCAGGAATAGGATCTGCTATTATTAGCATTGACATTGGGGATAAAGAGCTCTTGGGAGGATGACTGGAGCTCTCCATTGACAAACCAAGAGTACTGTGGAGGTGGGTTAGCATCTGTGTGGCAGGAGATGTGAGGTTTGTCCTTGAATGGAAATGAATATTTGAGGGGGATATGATCAGGACATCTGGATAATCTGGAGCAAACAGAACAAAGTCACACATGATGTCAACAGAGGGAAGATGAAATTCTGGTCTGTAGAAGGACATAGTATCTCTTTGAGCTGTGCTTTAACCTTAGCTGAGCAGGTCCTACCCAGAGTTGGGGAGGAGATTAGTACAAGAGTACTCATTCAGCATGCACAAGCCCTGATCTTTCTCAAGCACAACACACACACACACATCCCCACTGCACACTCATGTGTGCACTGAGACTGAGTCTGACATGTCCCCTGTCTCTATCACCCTGAGCCTCTCTAGGCAGAATTCCCTGAAACCTATTCAAGCTCAATGTTGGGCCTGTCCACATATGCTTGGGCTGGGACAGGATGCCCTGGCAGCCTAGGTATCTGTATGGTAGGTTCATGAACCCAAGGGGACTGGGACCGAGTATGGTATACCTCTAGCCCTCTGTATTTAGGCAGTTGGGACCAGGATGAAACAGAAAATCTTACAGGTAATATTCAGAGAGAATGGATCACTTGGAGAGGCACTCACTGAGTTCTAGTTTCACATTCATAGGGTCCTGTGTCAGTCCTCAACATTGAGTAAAGTGAGAATTGTCCTCAGACAGCTTCAGCCTGTCCTCTTTTCAGAGGCTTTGATAATTTATCCTCCACAGATAGGCTGTTTTCTGAGTCTGAGGCTCACACATTAATGCTACTGAGTCCTCACCCTCCATGTGATTGGAATTGTTGGTTGTGATGTTGGGCTTGGGTAGCAGTGCCGTGCTGACCACAGAGAGATGATTGCCCTGTGTGGTACTTTTGTATCTTACAAAGGCCTCTTACAGCCAGACATAGTCTCTTAACTCCCAGCTGACCCAGATCCCGAAAGAATCAGGCAGGAAACAAATTAAAGGCAGATGGAGTGGCTGAGTGCTCAGAGATAATGTGGCCTCCTGTACTGTGCATGGAAGAAGCAAGGAGTTTCTCGTGAGAGAACTGAGCTGCAGTGTTTGGTGATGGTCAGACTCAAGGCTTAGAATCACAGTTCTCATTTTATTTCCTGGTCCTCACTGACCCATTGCTGCCTTGAGACACAAGGTTCAGGTCCCTCCAGCTACACTGACCTCTCCTGCTTTGTGTAGACCAGAGCACTTCCAGCCTTTGCTGTTCAGGGCTCTCCTACAGATAGGTTATGATTAGTCTTCCCATTGAGATTTCCTGAGAAACCTGACAGCCTGTCTGAGATCTCACAGAGCTCAGGATCTGCCTGACATTTAGGTCATGCTGGCTCACAGGTGGGCTATTCTTGTCAGGTGTTTGATGGTGATTGACTTGAATCTGGGAGCCCTATAAGAATCCTGAGTCTATGAAATGATATAGAGGAGTGAAGTCCACCTAGTAGGTCTCCATGATGGGGACCTGGAGATGTGGTTTTGGACAGATAGCTTGTGCCACTGATGGCCTATGTGACCCTGACTCAATGACTGTGTTTGCTGTTTCCCTTTTTCTATAATAGGACACATGGTAAATGATCATTGCTATGCCTGTAAATTAACCTTAAATGTGAACAATGACCTCACCTTCCACCAAACAGTGTCTACTAGTATTTTCCTGCAGGAAATGATCCCTGGACTGCGGTGGGAGAGATGGCTCAGTGGTTAA
>CABHPH010122781.1:35261-52340 GCA_902168325.1 Peromyscus nudipes | reverse complement strand
ATTGCTCTAAGGTCTGTTACCATTCTCCATTTACCAGATTTCTTTTTGATAACAAATACAGGAGAATTCCAAGGGCTGGTTGATTTTTCAATATGCTGAGCATTTAACTGCTCTTCTACCAGCTCTTCTAAAGCCTGGAGTTTCTCTGTTGTTAAAGGCCATTGCTGAACCCATACAGGCTTGTCTGTTGACCATTTTAAAGGTATAGCTGTTGGTGTTTTTGGAAGATTATCAGTTATTGTGCCCTGTTTTTTTATAACATGGATGGCTGGTGACCAGTCATTAGAATAATATCTTCTACTATTTCTCTCAGAAACATGTACTAGTTTATGATTTGTTTCTGAGATTGGAGGGATGTTTATCTGAGTATTCCATTGTTGTAACAAGTCTCGACCCCACAGGTTCATGGCTATGTTAGCTACATATGGTTTTAATTTTGCTCTCTGTCCTTCTGGACCTATACATTCTAGCCATCTTGCACTCTGTTTCACTCGAGATATTGTCCCAATTCCTAACAGTTGAACGTTTACCTCTTGAAGAGGCCAAGTTGGATGCCAAAATTCTGGTGCAATTATGGTAATGTCTGCACCTGTGTCTACCAAACCAGACAACAAAACACCATTTATTTTTATTGTCAGTTTTGGTCTTTGTTCATTAATAGAAGTTTGCCAAAAAATTTTCTTTATGTTTTTTCCTGAATTTCCTATTCTATCTGTTTCATCATCCCGACCAACATGATTTATTGCAATAGGCATTTGGTTATTTAATCGCTTAGAGCAGGCATTTCCTCTACAATTGCTGGAAAGGTTTGAACTGGATTTTCTGTGGGGGCCTGCCTGAGGCCCCTCTGGGAGTTTCCCGAAGCCCGAGGCAAAGGATTACCCTGTCTGTCCCTTGTTGATCTACACTCGTTTGTCCAGTGTTTTCCCTTACCACACCTTCTGCATACTCCAGAAGGAAGGGGCATTCTGTTGCCAGTGTTCTTTGAAGAAACATTATTTCTAGGAATGACCTGTTTACAGTCCCTTTTTAAATGTCCTTGCTTTCCACATCCAAAACATCTAACATTTCTCAAACCCTTTGACATTGCTTCTCCTACCCACATATCATCCTGGTCATGAGCCTCAACATTAACTGTATCTCTAATCCAATCTTCCAAAGGTGCAGATCTTGCCTTTAATGGTCTGATTATTCTTTTGCATGCTGTATTTGCGTTCTCAAAAGCCAAAGATTCAATTATTATCTGACTAGCCTCTAAATTCGGAACCATTCTCTGTACTGCTGAAGTTAATCTTTGTAAAAAGTCTGTGAAAGATTCTTTTGGGCCCTGTATAACCTTTGTGAATGACTGAGTTTTTTTTCCTGGTTCCTCAACTCTGTCCCATGCATTTAAGGCTGCGGTTCGACATAGAACTAGGGTTTGGACATCATATAAACATTGTGCTTGTACTGAAGCATATTGGCCTTCTCCAATAATCTGATCCTGGCAGATTTGTATTCCATTATCCCTCCATTGTCTTTCTATATTTTTAGCCTCGTTGCTGAACCACATTTTAAACTGGAGATTTTGTCCAGGCTCAAGAACAGCCTGTGCTAAATCCCGCCAGTCCTTTGGTAAAATCTTATTACAAGTTGACCAGGTGTTTAACATTTGTTTTACATATGGAGAATGCATGCCATAAGATGCTATTGCCTCCTTAAATCTTTTTAAGTCTAACATTTCAACTGGAATCCAAACATTTTGTTCATTCTCTTCACCAGGTAGTTGCTCTATGGTTACCGGATAAATTAAAGGTGATTGTGTGAAAACAGGTTTTCTTTCTGTAACCTTATGATTCAATTTTGAAACAACTTCACTGTTAATTTCGTCTGTCTGAATTTGAATTTCTCTATAATTCATTTTTACAGGTTTAACAGGTTTTTCTGAGACTGTTATCCTGGCACTTAAATTGACTATCTTTTTAAATTGTACAATGAGGATAAGAAAAGTAATAAGCTGAATAATTCGATCAATATTAATATTCTCATATAGCTGTTCCATTGTCAGAGTGCCTAAAATTTCAAACAAAGCCCAATTTTCTTCCAATGTACACATAAAGCCCATTTTTTTTTATGTAGAAAAAAAATTCTCTTTTAAATAGATATGTTAATTGACTTACCAAGTCTTCGTAGAACAGTAGAAATTCGAGGGAATTTCAAAACAGCCACCTGGTGTTCGAGGTGTGAATCCAGAGAAAGAGAGAGAGCAAAAAGAGCGTAGCTGCTTGACCCAAGTCAAGCCTTAGCTTTACAGGCAGGGGTCCTGTTCAGCAGGGCAGGCCTGAGTTGTTTGTAACACTAGCTTTAAGCAAGTAGCAACAGCTGCGGCTCAGGCAGACCTAGGCCCGAGCTAGGGAGCCAGGCCACTCAGGCCGGAACCTGGACCTGCGGCCAAGCAAGCCAAGCGGTTTTTAATGGATTCTTGTCACGTTGGGCGCCAAATGTAGATGTAACCAACCGTCTTATAAATAAGAAACACAGAACCAATGCAAAGAAGAAAGCCAAGAGGTCAGAGCTAAGAGCTAAAACCTTACCCTTCCTCCTGCAGTGGTCCTACCTCTCCGAAGGAGACGCTACTTCCTGTTTAAAGTCTTTATATAGTCTCTGTTCTGCCTTCTCATTGGTTGTAAACCCAACCACAGGACTGCCTCATCACGGTCTGTCTGTATAGACCTCCAGGTGTTCTGTGGTTAGTATTGAGATTAAAGGCATGTGTATCCAATGCTGGCTGTATTCCTGAACATACAGAGACTTACCTAGCTTTGTCTACCAAGTGCTGTGATCACAAGCGTACACCACCACTGCCCTGCTTTCCTATGGCTTGCTAATAGCTCTGACCCCCAGGCAACTTTATTTATTAACATACAATTAACATTTTGGTACAAAAGAAAAATATCACCATATAGCTGGGTCGGCAGGTGTGCACTAGCACACGGTTGTCTCTTAAAAGGTCTGCATCAGGTGTGAAGGTGACTTTGTGAAATCCGATGAGTAAAGAAGGCATTGCCTCTGCTTTGAGAAACTGTATAAGGATATGAAGAATTGGGTACATACAAGTACACACATGCACTAACACATATGCACACGCATATGCATACATGCACATACATGCACCCATACATGAACATGAACACACATGCACATACACATAGGTCCACAAACATTTACACATACACCACACACACACACACACACACACACACACACACACCATACATCTCCCCACATGTATATATACACAAACATGTTTGCGCACACACAAAAGCACATGTGAACACATAGATACATACATAAACACACACACATGCACCCAAACATGTACATGTTCATGAACACCCACATGCATACACAAACACACACACACAAATACACACACGCACACAGACTTTAAAACAGGACACATTTCTCTGAGGGTTTCGGCTTGGTCTCTTACCTATCCAAGGCAAGACTCAGTGTGACTAAAAGAAGGCATTTGAGAGACAGAGCTAAGATGGAGAAAACTGAAACGTTTGAAATAAGAGGGTAAATAGATTCAAACAAAAAGTGGTCCCGAGGCCATGATTTTATTCCACAAACTGGGGCCGCGTCATTAAACAAGGTGAAGATGAGCGCTTCAGTAGCGAAGGGGATGAAGAGGCCGTGAGTCTCTGCGCACAGTAACTCAGTGCTCAGAGGAGTGAAGCCCGGAGGACACAGGCAAACAGCATGGAGAGCTGGCGGCGGCGAACAACTGGGTGTGGAGGAATTCAACCTCTTAAGGTGGCGCAGATCCATCAAGCAGAATTAACATATTTCATAGGGAATATCGGATTAAGATAAATTGATACTGTACCATAAGAAGACAGTATCTCTCTCTCTGTCTATTTTTCTATTTATCTTCACATATTACTAAAATACGCACACACACACACACACACACACACACACAGCAAAGAAAATCAAACTAATTTAGAAAAGCACCAGCCATTTTTTATTACAATGAACTAAAGAATTCAAAACAAACAATACACACCTCTTGTAAACGAATAAAATGGTGATAAAAATATCCCGTTAGTAACAAAAGAGTCTCTTCGAGCTCCTAATGAGCAAAAAGGAGAGTAAACACAGGGTCCCTGAGAATAAGGATGGCCATGGGGATGATTCTAGACTTGGTAAGTTGTCACAGCTGTGGGCATGCTCACTGAGAGGAGTAGAGGAAGAGGGACAATGGACGTGACTCAGGACACAGAAGGATGACAGGATAAGGAAGGGGGAGGGGAAGGAGAAGATCTTGGGAATGTAGAAGTGCGAACACAGATGAGCGGTTGGGAACATGTAAGTCAGTGGATAGCACAGACATGTAAGGCCATGATGACTACATGTGAGGAGCTGGATTCTGCCAGCTGCTCCTCATTCTATGTAAGTATTTAAGATGCTAGAACAGGGATTTACCAAAACTGGTCCCCAAATAATGAGATCAGATTTGGGGTGGGACACAGAAAGCTGTCAAGAGCTACCTTTTGGGAAAAGCCCAAGGCCCAACAAGGAAACTCTACAAACACTTATGGGACACACAGTTCCAACTTTATCAACCTATCCAGAGGGCAGAAAAGGAAAAGCACAGTTAAATTTCATAAATTCAGTATCATTTCACCAACTTTGACCAGACAGTACACAGGTGGAGAACACAGTTCCAACAATTTTATATACATATTAGCAAAAACCCAGCAGCTAAAAACAAACAAACAAAAAACAAACAAACAAACAAAAAACAAACCCACAAAACCAAACTAAAACAAAAAACCTGAAATAAGTTACATGGAGCTAACTTTGGAAATCCAAGGATAGTTTAACATTAGGAAGACTGCCTGGGAAAGGAGGTGCATGCTTTTGATTCTAGCACACAAGAGGCAGAGACAAACAGATCTATGTAAGTTCAAGACCAGCTTTGTCTTTATAGAGAGTTCTAGGCCAGCCAGGGCTATATGGAGACACTTCATCTCAAAACAAAACAAAACAAAACAAAACAAAACACCCAACTCCCCCCACAAGAATATTAAGAAGATCAAGGTGGCTTATAATTCCAATAAATCACCAGAAGAATGGCATTTGCTAATATCTAGTGTTCCTTATTAACTGAAGAAGTAATCAAGGCTTAATACAAATTCCATTTAATGCTACTATCCCCAAAGGCAGCAAGTGACTGCCAGGTATGTTTCATATACAATAAAAATACACATCATCCTATTGCCACTGTGACTTTGCAAAATTATTGAGCAAGGAGAAGTGGAGGGAGAGGGGAATGGAGAGAGGGAGGAGGAGGAAGGGGGGAGAGAAAGGGGGAGGGGAGGATGGAGTGGAGACATTCTTTTACCATGGATGTAGTTGGTCAGAGAGCCAACAGAAAAACTGGGGATAAGTTGTTGGGTACAAAATTAACATGTAGATGTAACAGTCTTATTAAATAAGAAATACAGAGCCAAATGCAGAGTTAAAAGCCCAAGAGGTCAGAGCGGTAGCTAAGAGCTGAGACTTAAAACCGCCTTCTTACCCTTCCTGCCGCTGCCGTACTTCCCCTCAGAAAGAGGCCTACTTCCTGTGTGTCTGTCCTTTTATTGACTTTCTGTTCTGCCTTCTCATTGGTTGTAAACCCAACCACATGACCTCCTCGTCACTGTCTGTCTTTACAGACCTCTAGGTCTCTATGGTTGGTATTGAGATTAAAGGCGTGTGTCTCCATGCTGGCTGTATCCTTGAACGCACAGAGATCTGCCTGTCATGTGATTGGGATTAAAGGTGTGCGCCACCACTGCCCAGTTTCTGCTATGGCTTGCTGTTAGCTCTGACCCCCCAGGCAACTTTATTTATTAACATACAAATAAAATCACGTTTCAGTACAAATAAAATATCACCATATTAACAGGCACAGAAAAAAAATGATGTTCATAAACAAAACCAGCCAGCAACATGGGGAGGCAGGAGGAGGTCTCACTTGTGATGGCAGCTGAGAAAGTTGGACACACAGTTCTCACAAGAGCTGGTCATGTGCGGCATCAAGAACCAAGTCCAACTAAAAGGCAGAAAGTAAGTTTTGTACAAATGAAAACCTCAATGTTATCATTTTAGTTATTTAATCAATTTACACATTTTATGAAACTTCAGTAAAGATTCAAAAACAAACAAGAAAAGATGATTTTGAAATTTCCATGTATGCTCAGCATGTGTGAAGCCCTGGGTTCAATCCCTAGAACTACCACACATATGTTATACATATTATATATACATATGTATATATATTATATATAAATTTGTATCTATGTATCTATGTGTTTATGTAGCATGGGAGCTCACTGTGTAAATAACTTAATTCTTTTTTTAAATTTTTTTTTAATTTTTATTTTTTTTTGGTTTTTCGAGACAGGGTTTCTCTGTGTAGCTTTGCGCCTTTCCTGGATCTCTCTCTGTAGACCAGGCTGGCCTCGAACTCACAGAGATCCGCCTGGCTCTGCCTCCCGAGTGCTGGGCTTAAAGGCGTGCGCCACCACCGCCCGGCTAATATAACTTAATTCTTAGTACATAGAGAGCTCCCATGCATTGATAAATGTTATTGTAATGGTTAGTGTTAATGGTCAACTTGACAGAATCCAGAATTGCCCAAGAAACAATCTCCAGGCACACTTACAAGGGGTTGTCTAGGCTAACATCACTGTGGTGGGAAGACACAACCACTGTGAGCGGCACCATTCCCCGGGCTGGGATCCTGGACGAAATGAAAAGAGGAAAGTGAGCCGAGCAAATGTGTTCCTTACGCTGCTTTTGTGTATGACTGTCATGTGACCTTCCTCTTCAGGTTCTTGTGCCTGAACTTCTCTGCTGTGGCGGACTACACCCTTGAACCGTAAGACAAAACAACCATTTCCTTCCTTGCATTTCTTTGGGTAGTTTTCTTTGTTTTTGTCATGGCAATAGAAAAGTAACTAAGTTGCCTATCAATAGTCTGTTGGCAAAGGATCCCGAGATGCGATCTGTCCAGTGAACACAGCAGTCAGATGGCTCCAGGGGAAAGACACTTGACCTTACTCCTAAGAAGAAATATTCCTATTAAATTTGAGATGGCATAACATTTTCTACTGAAATTTGACGATAACCAAAAACTTGTCTCATGAGATTTTTGTAGTGTCAGGGAGAGATAGACACTAACTGCTTTGGGGGAGTTCATATTTTTACAACTTATATGAAGAATAAGTGGGGAAAATTCTGTGAAAAAAGGGCGATGCACACTGTCCTGTGAACTAATAGTTCAACGCTCAGACTTCCAGCCACCCATTTCCCACACATTCTGGCAGATCAAGCCGTGAGCTTACCAGAGCGCTTTCCATGGCAGCCGAGTGTATTCCGACTCCAGGTCCATGCTGGTTCAATAAGGTATGATGCAGCATGGAAGGGGAAAAGCATCTGTTACGACGAAGGAGACACTGATATGAAGCACCCTGCAAGAAATATTGTGTGAAAATGGCAACAAGCAGAATGTTTACCTTATTACCATCTGCATAAGGAACTATTTATTAAGATGGGAGCAACCAGAAATGATTCATAAAAAACTGGGAGCAAGAGGGGTTTAGGAGTAAAAGGACAGAGGAAGACCCTCCCTCCCTCCCTCCCTCCCTCCCTCCCTCCCTCCCTCCCTCCCTCCCTCTCTCTCTGTCCAAGTCTTCTTTCTTTCTAGGTCTCTTGAAGCCCAGACTAACTTCACATTCACTATGTAGATGAGGATGACCTTGACCTTCCGATCTTCTCACTTCCACCTCCCAAGCACTAGGGTCACAGGCAAGCAGGTAAGTGCCTGCTTACGCGGTGCTGGGGACCAAACAGGACTTCCTGCCTGCTAGGCAAACGCTCTACCAATGGAGCGCTCCCCCACCCCAACTCTGAAGGTGAATTTTCCATCCCTCCTGCTTTGGAACCTCTAGATGTTTAAAGCATGTGTACATATTGTTTGTTTTCTTGATGTAGATTGTGCTTCGTGAAGGGATCATGGTGTTCCCTTGGGATCTCTGTCCCCTCTTGGCTTCCTGTCTGGTGATCTCACACATGCCCTTGCTATTTAGAAGCCTGTTCTCCTTATAAGACTATGTAGCTAAATGGCCCTCACCAGCTTCCAGAATTGTTGGCTTAATAAACCTCTTTTCTTCCTAAGTGTCCAGCCTGGGGTATTTAATTACAGTAATGTGCATTTAGCTACTACATCCACTGAGTACTTTTACAAAATGAATTTCTAAGAATAGTTACTTTATAGTATCTCTTGCTGGTCATTGTCAGTGATAAGAGGGCCTTTGCCATATTTTCAAAGTCTGCTATATCTACACCCAATAAATATCCTTATGTTCTACCATCCAAAGACAGAGTTCTGGTGATGTCTGAGAAATGTACAATTGAATGTATTATTTCCATTTTGAAATCCCTCCAGTTCCTCCTTAACCAGGGATTGCACTCCACCCCTGCTTTCTCCTCCACTGTTATCTCCCAACCCCGAGAGCCAGGTCATGCTTTACCTCCCAGCAACGGCACCCCTCATCCCCCTCCACCCCGCTCATTTGCTTGGTCTCCGCTCTCACAGCTCGGCTCTGTCAGCAGGTTCTGCTTAAGAACTCTCCTTCCTCAACGTTTTAAACATTGCCATTGAGTCACGCCACTTGACTGCCCTCTTTCTTGTCTGAAAGACAGAGAGGATGTTACATTTATTTTTGTCTCACTGTCCTTCACCCAGTTGGCATTGAGTAGGTGTGTGCTAACCTGGGGCCCTGAGGGATTCTGTGGAAACATTGTCATGGCCACCAATAAGAATGTCTCAGTTTCTATAGAGGAAGGCTCCCTCTACTTCTGAATCTACTCTTGGTGGTCATGGCCCATGTACTGTGGACTGTCCATGCTCCTGGGTCCCTATCTTTTTCTTCTAGCTTCCATGGCATAGGAAGATAGATGCTCCATTGCTGTCACCCCAGGAATGTGTCTGGAGTTTGTCTCCTCTCTGTGGTAGATCAAGGGGCCAGTTTCTTCTGCCAAGTCTACATGGCTCCATTCACTCACATTGACTCCCTTATGAACCCACCACTGCAGCCCAGCACCACAAAGTGGGCATGCCTCCTGCCCTCACCTCCCACCCACCCACAGGCTGTCAGGGCTCTTTTTGAACCTCATGACCACCTTAATACCCTCTCCACTTTCTTGCCTGCTTCATGGGCTATGACATTGCAAGGTTCCCCTCTCCATGACAGGAGTTCTTGTCCCTTTGGGTATTCTTCATTTTGCTTGTTTCTCACCTGTTCCACAGAGAAAGTCCTTGAGGCCCCATCATTGGACAGCTCCCCATCCCCTTCCTTCGATGATCTGTTCTCATGAGCCTCTGGGCTCATCTTTCTAAAAGGCAGCTCACCATCTCCCTCTCCGGCTTCAAACCCTCCAAGTGCTTGCTTAGGATAAATGTCAGACTCATTATTGTGACCCGTAGTGTCCAGCACATACTTTCCCAGCCAGCCTTAGCACTTCTCTCCAAGGTTTTCTGTTGCAGCCTGTTCTCTCTACCTGCTCTGGGGCCTCCCAGCACGCTTCTTATCTAGCCTCCACCAGAAAGTCTTGCTTCATCCCCGGGTACATCAGTCTCTGTGGCATCTTCTGCCGACATCTCTGCATGTGACCTTTTTTTTTTTCAGTAATTCTGTTAAACATAAAAAGTAAAAGAAGAAAGGGGTGGTGTGTGGATGGCTTGATTGCATCCCTAATCACCCCCACTACATCTTGGTGTATAGTAGATGCTCAGCTAATTTATATTGTGTCAGCAAGCAAATAAAAGAGCACACTAGGGCTAGTTTGGGCCAACACACTGGGACTCTTGGGCTAACCGTGGTGGAAAAGGCGGTGAAAGTCAAGTAGGAGACGACTTGGGAAGGACCCAGGGGAGTGGGGTCCTTCTTACTAATTATCCTGTCCTTGGTTTTCTTGGAGTATTCATTTAAGGTTGTTTTGTAGTTGTTTTTGAGAGGATCTCATTGTGTAGGCAAGACTGCCCTTGAACTCACCATGTAGCCCATGTTGGCCTCAAATACATAGGAATCCTCCTGTCTCAGCTCCCCAGTGCTGGCTTTACAGCCATGAGCCAACACATTTGTTTAAAGTGGATTCACTTTTTCTCCTAAATTTTTACACATGACACCATGTTATCTCTCTCCCTCTCTCTCTCTCTCTCTTTTTTTTTTTTCCGAGACAGGGTTTCTCTGTGTAGTTTTGGTACCTGTCCTGGACCTCGCTCTGTAGACCAGGCTGGTGTCAAACTCACAGAGATCCGCCTGCCTCTGCCTCCCCAGTGCTGGGGTTAAAGGCGTGAGCCGCCACCGCCCGGCTGTTATATATCCTTCCAATTTACGGTTACATTCATGTTTTGTCTGCTGTACTAGTACATAATGAGTCTCAAGGAAGTCCTCAGTAGACAACCCCTTCAGGTCCATGTGTTCTTTGCCCACAACCCTGCCTGTTTGGTCTCATAGAGCAGAGATAGTTTCACTCCACAACTGAACAAAAGTCTTCTTCTCACATGGTGTATTTTTGAAGACAGTGAAGAAGTTATACCCCACTTTGCAAGCACTGAGTTAAATATGCTTACATCCTAACGTTTTCTCAAGGCTGTTAGTCTTCATTAACTTAGTCATCATAGCTGCTCATCTCTAGTACTTTTCAGACCCAACACAGTCCTCAGCATGCTGAAGGAAAGATGCAGCACCCTCGTCCATGCTGACCCATCCTTTAACAAATTCACGGAATAAATAATCTCTGTTGTTCAGCTGTCATTGCACTGTGGGGCGTGCCCTGTTGTAATAAAACAGAGTATTTGAAAGTTTAAACTTACAAACACAGCTTAGCCAGAGAACAGGTGTTCACAGTGTTCTTTGTTTCTCAAAGGGCTCCTGACTATATATAAATATATATATTATCTATTTATATCTATAAAATAGATGCATTTATCTATACAGAGCAAGATTCTTGGGAAATGTAAGATTAGAGTGAGAACAATGTAATATGCCCCATGTAAAATGAGGTGTGTTTCCACTGGCTGGATGCTTGTATCCAGGCTTAAGCTGCCCAGAAGCGTGTGCCCATGCCTTTCTACCAACCCCACTGCCTTGGGGCTCTCATCTCTCCTTAAACCTCATTTGTAGGCGTTGGCCGTTCTTACTTTGTACCAACCATGGGATAACGTTTAGACCCAACGAGGGGCTTGGCTGATTTTTATGTTGTTGCTCATTAAACACAAAAATAATTACTTCTCCAGATTTTCATTAGCATCAGGGAAGGTTAATAGACTTTTTTGGTCTCTCGTATAGCTATTTAATGAACTGAACAGTAAGGTCTGCTGTATTTGGTATAGCTGTATTGGCTAATAACATGCATCCTGTTTGTTCATTATGCAAATGATTATTTATTATAATCCCTCACCTCTTCTCACCTCTCTCTCAATGCCAGGTGCCTAGATAACAACAGCCATTCCACCCAGCCGAGAATTACTATTGCTTTGATGAATGAGACCGCAATACTACATTATAAAAACACTACCTGGGATTTCTCAGGACTCAGAGGCACAACTTGTAGACCGTGAATGCCAAGGCTAGCCTGGGCTACAAAGAGACCTAGTCACAAGAAAAAAAACAAACAAAAAAGAACTTAAAACAAATATAAGAAGGTGAACTAAAATACCTAGAGTCAGATAAAACTTAGACGAACTCACCTTCAGGACACCCACAAGAAGTGTGAGGGGAACCTGTCTTGGAGGATAGTGAGAGGAATGTGACCTCACACGAAGGGACGAGGAACCCAGGAGAAGGCACAGCTGAACATACAGAGGTTGAGTAAAATCTTAGATGATAATGTAACAGAATTTGCAACATGAACAATAAAAGCATGTACTTAAAAGCTGGTGTAAAGTCAGGGAGGGAGCACTAAAGGTATATTATTTGTGGGTTGTTTTTTAATACTATCTGTGAAGAAGTAATATATTACTTGAATATAGATGGTAAAAAAAATAAGATAACCATATAAACCCTAAAGAAACGCTTGGAATAAAATAATAAATACTTTTAAAGATCAATGAAAGAGATAAAATAGTCCTAAGAAAAAGACTCAATCAAAAACAAAGCCCTAAGGGAAAGAGGAAACTGTAACAATAGGAAACAAGTAGAAAATGACAAGCAGAACCCGGTGAGCTTGGCCGTACTCTGAGTGACTGAATGTTAACAGGCCACCGCCTCCATTAAGAGGTAGCGAGTGGTGCTTGCCTCGTGTGCACATGGCTACGATCCCAGCGCTGCAGAATCAGGAACCTGAGCCCAGTCCAACCAAAACCAAACCCAGACGCCATCCCAAGCCAGGCAAGAGATGCCAACAAAGGGGATAGCTTGTCAAAAGGACTTGGATAAATGTTTATACCTTCAAACTCGAGCCTCAGAACACATCATTGGAAAAAAAAAACCACAAGAAAAATTACAAATCCACAGTTATAGCAAAAAAAAAAGTTTCAATAGTTATTTCTCAAACTTAAGTAGACAAAAAAAAATCAGCAATTGTGCAGCAGATATGGAAATCACTGTCGATCCACGTCCTGATTGACATGGAGCGTGCCGTCCTGAGATGTCACCATGCTCCATAGTATGACTCATTATGCAGGTGACATCAACACTGCAGTGAGGCAAGACTGCACATCTATCAGAACGGCTAAGGTTTCTGGAGAGTAATCACAGAGCAGGGAGATGGCTTGGCAGGTCCACATGCTTGCTGTGCAGGTCTGGTGACCCAAGTTCAGATTCCTAGAACTCACGTAAAAGTCAGACAAAGGGCAACATGTCTACAATCTTGACACTTATATGGTGAAATACAAGGCAGAGACAGGAGACTCCCTGGAAACTCACAGGTAAGCTAGCCAGAGTGCATAGTGATAGCCCAGTGATAAATGATAAGAGAACCTGTCTCAAAAAAGGCAGAGGGCAAGGATGGATCCTCTGATCTCCACACACTCCTGATAGTCAATGGACTCCCACATATCTGAACAGTACACACATGCATGCAAATACATTCTTTTTTTTTTTTCCGAGACAAGGTTTCTCTGTGTAGCTTTGTGCCTTTCTTGGAACTCACTCTGTAGACCAGGCTGGCCTTGAACTCACAGAGATCCACCAGCCTCTGCCTCCCAAGTGCTGGGATTAAAGGTGTGCGCCGCCGCAGCTGCCGCCGCCGCCGCCGCCCAAATACATTCTTAAAAAGAGTAATCACACCCAGTCTTGGTGAAGATATGGGGAAAGTGGGGATGCCATGCAGGGTGGTGGGAATGTGAAAATGACACAATTTTAGGAAGCATGAACAATTCCTTGAGAAGACGAACATCAAACTATCACCCGGCTGCTTTTTTAAAGTTATTTATCACACAAAATGTGTGCTCACAAAACAGTAGGTGCTTACGAAGACTTGTCAATGAATTTTCAGTGTCAGTGTGTTATTATTAAACACAGGGACATGAAACAACTCAAGCATCCTTCCACGTCTGAACGGTTACGTCCACATCAGAGATCAGAGCAGGGAACTGAGAGTCTCACATCCATCGTACTGTGTGTGAGGCACTGGGAAAAATACTCGCTGTCCTTCAGTGCGGCAGGATAGTTAAGAAGGAGCTTTGTGCCTGCTAACCCAGAGGTTCCAGACTATCACGGTGAGAAAAGTCAACGCAGAGGAAAATGATCAATTTTTATAAAGAACTGATTACATAAACCAATGTTTTTTTTAAGATCGCACATGTGTGTGCCATGATTATTGTTCTCTCAGAGAAGGCTCTAAATCGACTCACACCAGCTACTGAAGGTTAACATCTCAGGAGGTATGCATACATACATATACATATATACACATACATATACATACATACACACATACACATATGTATCTACATACACACATACATACATACACACACATATGCATACATACGGTAGGAGAATAGGAGGCAGGCAAACAGATTGCACCTCCTTTTACAAGAAGGAGAATCCACAACCAGCCATTGATTGCGTCATGGGCGTCATTGCGCCAGGACCTTATGTTGTATTTGGAGAGAAAAGTCAACTTCTTTGAATTTTCCTGAATAAAAATGGCATCTTTTAATTATCCTCTTGGTTACTTCTTTTGTGTGTACCTACACATGTTTGTGCGCATATGTGTGTGGGTACACATGGATGAGGATGTGTGCAGAGGCCAGAGTTAATGTCGGGTGCCTTCCTTGGCGGCTCTCCACTTATTTTTTTGAGCCAGTGTCCTTCACTGAGCCTGGAGCTCGCTGATTGGCTAGGCTGACTGGCCAGGAAACCCCAGGGATCCCCCTCTCTCTGCCTCCCCAGCAGTAGGATGACAGACTCATGTCCAGTGTTGAGCTTTTTAAGTGGGTCATGCTCGTGTGGCAATCTCTTTACCCGCTGGTCATCATCCGGGCTCCTATGCTCTTGGCTACCTTCCATCTTTAATTTTCCAGGCCTAATATTAATTCTAATGATCCTCATGTCACAGAAAAACAGGAATCTTTTTGCCCCTAAAAAGTAGCCATAACTTCTACTTACCATGTGTTTTACAAAGTCTCATTAAAACCTTCATCGCTTGACCAATGGTTCATGGATCTTAAAACTCATAAATCTTATACAACATTTCTTTTTTAGGAGACTGGGCTTCTTTCTGCGTGTGTTTCTACCCCTACGAAAGCAGCCCGGTTTCATACAAATTGAAAAGACCTTCGCACCGCCTTTGTCTCAAGTGAAAAATGAGCCCCATTTGATGGCTGACCTTCCGAACAACTGCAGCATCCACAGAAATATACCGGCTCTGTCGGCCCACAGCTGTTGCCTTCTAAGAATCATTACTTGTGTGCTCAAGGGAAAACTCGTAGAACTGGTGAGGCCGACTTGATGGAACTCTCGAAAATACAATAAAACAAAATGGATGTATATAAACCGCGAGTGAGGGCTTTGATTAGAAGCAAAGATGAGTATTTTTGTCCCGAAGACAGGCTGAGTGGTGTCAGCATTTGAGAAAATTGGCTGTTAACATTCTCCATTACAGGAGAGACTTAAAATGGATGTTGCTTTTCATGGTCCTGTCTCAAAATGGATACAAGTGGAAATTTCAAAAAATTTACAAAAAAATGAAGTGTAGTGGAGACTCCGCTAGGATGTTAGAGCCGGGAGCTAGCATCTTTCGTCTGCTGGTGGTCCATTTTAGTAACTTTCGTCATTATTAGCCCAGTCAAGCTGATGCTCAAAAGTAGCCATTGTGTGATCTCTTGTGGAATGTCTTGGGACAGGAGGAAAAGAATATGATTTCCTGACCCCTGTGCCCTTGACTCTGACCTGACAAGACCCTCATCTCTCATCCTGGGTCTTTGCCAAGTACTTTTCTGCTGCCCAGCTTCCAGGAACAGGGGTTGTGCTTATTTCTGTGAAAGGCAGGGCATTTAGAGTTTACTAGAAGAGGGAGGCAGCTTCATTTCCAGTCCTCCAATTCCTTGCTTTTAGGTGGTCCAATCATATTGCGGTGGTCGCTTCAGGACGTTTGGGCCAATGCTTTCTGTTTTTGTTGCACTGAGAAATTTGACTAAGGACCTGGTAATCTGAAGTGAATCTCAGGCCTCTTGGGCTCCATCTTCAGAGGGCTGTCTCTGAGTCCACTCTTTTCTCTCTTCCTCCCAGCTTCCTTCTCTCTCCCTGGTGGACCGACTGTTCAGGTAGGTGCCTTGTGAGGGTTTGTTTTATTATTCGACTTCAAAGAGGATGGATATGAGGCAGATAATTCAAATATTAAATTGCAGGTTCTCTGGCAAGCAGCCCCTGTAGATAAGCATAGGAGAAAATGTAATTAAAACCAATTAACATGAAATTGGAGTTTCTGGTCATTAATTGTGCACCGTCTGATTTGAGCTGCTGGAGCATCTTGGGTTTTGCAGAAAAGATTAGACCTGTGGGCGAAGGACGAAGGATGCTTTTGTCTTTGCAGGTGACTTTGCTTGGAAATTCTGTGCAAGTTGCATTTCAAATTAAGAGTTAGATGGCGGTAACAGAGCTCTTGATAGAGTCATTTAGAACTTTCACCCTTCAAGATCACAGGACCCAGCTCTTTTCAGGCGCCCGGCATTTTCTACTTTCCTGGAAACAAGGTTTTTCTTTTTCTTTTTGGCATCAATGGTCATTGTAAAGGATTCTTAAGTAATAATATTGAAACCTTTTTCAAAGAGCTACTTCTTCCCTTTCAGCTAGGTGGCAACTGGGAGTAATGCCTGCTGTGATTGGCTGGTCCAGAATCAGCCTTGCTCTGATTGGTTAGTTACAAAGTCATCAGTCCAGAAATGGCTCTTGGGAGACAGAGGGTCCATCTTAGAGGCACCCAGCCCACTCATTGCTGCTCTCCTGATGGTGACCATAGAAGCCTGTCTCAGCATCTTGCCTGGGTTCTGCATCTCAGGGGTTGTAGAAAGCAACTTCTAGGAATGCCCTGAAAGGAACTGAACACTGGCCATAGCTCACCACTCCCCATGGGATAGCCCTGTGGGGAAGGTTGTCCACCAGCTCCTACTGTCTGAGGACAAAGATTGAGGAGGTGACGGTGGCTGTCTTTCAGATCAAGTTCCCCTTGAGAGTTGACTTGGGCTTGCTCCAACCACTTAAGAAGGAGCAGTGTGGGTTGCCAGACCAGAGGACACACCACTGGGAAGACCTGCTGCAGGTTCAAGCCTCCTCAGCCTCCTCTGGCTCAGGATGGGGGGTGGGTAGTAGGGACCTGAGAGCCATTCACTAGTCCTGAGCTTATTGGGAGGTGGGGTGGGATGGGTAGTGGGTTTGATTGTTTCTTTCTTTCTTTCTTTCTTTCTTTCTTTCTTTCTTTCTTTCTTTCTTTCTTTCTTTCTTTCTTTCTTTCTTTTCTTTCTTTCTTTCTTTCCTTCCTCCCTCCCTCCCTTCCTTCCTTCCTTCCTTCCTTCCTTCCTTCCTTCCT
>CABHPH010122781.1:17527-29225 GCA_902168325.1 Peromyscus nudipes | reverse complement strand
ATCTATCTATCTATCTATCTATCTATCTATCTATCTATCTATCTATCAATCATCTATCTATCTATCTACCTACCTATCTATCTATCCTCTATCACATGTCCTAATACGCAATGTCTTTGTTGTTATTACTGATTGTATGACCACTGCTGTTGTCACAGGTGTCTCTGGAACTTTCTCAAAGATTTCTCCCGAGTGAGTTCCCTTCCAGTGCTTGCTTGGGAGAGACTGCCAGCCTTCTCTCCATGCTAGGGAAACTGATTGCTTTACTGTGTGTCAGTTAAGAGTCTGTAACAACCCACGCAGGCTAGTATGATGTTTGCCTTTGCACTACACAAATAGTGAGATTGGTTAGGAAATCAACAGAAAACAAACTTCAGGGGACCATTTACTGTTGACAAAGCTTCCAAGCAATCCACAGGCACTTTGGAAACACCCACTTATTTTTCTTAGACATGTTGATGATTTCAAGGGCACATGAGAACATGACCTCAGACAAGGGTCTGACAACCTTTTATCATTTTTACTTACTTTGTCTTTAAAATGGAGATCTGTACACGTAGTTAGTCTGAACTGTGAAATTTCTTTCTCCGAAGAGCCATGTCTATGCTACCTCTCACCATGGTTTTAGGGCTGGTTTATCGTAGTTTCTAATGTTGCTTTGGGCGTCTTCCTGATCCCTGCGTGTGGGACAGAGAGCTTGTGTCCTCTGTGAGCGTGGATGTCACCGACAGAAGGGTGGTTGCTCTCCCTGTCTGCTAAAAGGAGCGTTGCTAATTACAGTGTTCCCCATGTTCCCAGGCTCACAAAGGTCTTTCAGAACTACAGGAAGAATGTGTGTGTGTGTGTGTGTGTGTGTGTGTGTGGTGGGAGGGAGAGAAGGTGAATGTGTATATGTATTGTGTGTGGTATATGTGCATGTGTGTGTGTGAGTGAGTGTGGGTGTGTGTGTGAGTGTGGTGTACATATGTTTGTGAGTGTGTGGTGTACATGTGTGAGTATGTGTATTGTGTGTATGATATATGTATGTGATGTTATGTGTACGAATGAATATGTACATTGTGTGTGGTGGTATATATATATGTGTGAGTGTATATGTTATGTGTTAGTGTATGTGAGTATGTGAATGTGCGTGTATTATGTATGTGTGTGTGTGAGTGTGTGTATGTATGTGGTGCATGGCTGTGTGTGAGTGTAGTGTATGTGTGTGTGTGTTCATGTATGCATGTAAATATATGCGTGTTGGTTTATGTTAGTGTGTGTGCATGGGATATATGTATGTGTATGTGTGGTGTACAAGTGTGTATTGCTTTTGTGTTAGTGTGTGTGGTATGCATGTGTGTGTGGTGGATATGTGTGAGTGTGGTGTACATGTGTGTGATTATGTGTGTCCGTGTGAAATATATGCACGTGTATGCACATGTGGTTTCTTGTGCATGTGTGTGTAGAGGCCAAGATCAATTTTGTGTGTCTTCAGCTGTTGCTTCTCACTTTGTTTTGAGACCGGATCTCTCCCTGAAACTAGAGCTCACATGTTCTACTAGACTGGCTGGCGAGAGAGCCCCAGGGCATCCACCTGCCTCTGCCTCACTCCTCAGCATCAGCTCTAAGCTTACAGGCAAGCTCCCGTCCCCGCCCATTCCCTGCTGTGGGGCCATTTTGTTTTACATGGGACCAGGGAATCTGAACTCAGGTCCCCAAGCTTTCACACCAAGCTCTTTACCCACCAAGCTATCTCCTAGCTCTCTACTTCCTTTTCCATATGAACCTTGAGCTTGTCTCTCCAGGCCTCAGGGACTATCTCTGACCTCTGTCAAAGGTCAGAGCCGGCAGTTCTTCTGTAGCTTTTTCTAATTTACCAGCACAATGCAGACGTTTCCAGACAGGCTCTGGTGGACTCATCAGTTAGTCCAGAAAGAAAGACCTCTGCGCTCTGGGTGTGAGCTGAGCAGCCCCAAGAAGAGTTGTAAGTCAACACAGATTTGTAAGTAGGACTTTCAGATTGATTTCCTGTTGTCGCATTGAAAAAGAAACTGATTTAAAGTTCAGTTTATTATGGATTGAGAGGAGCTGGCAAAGCATTCAGGACAAATATTTTTGGGCCCAGAATATGTGTGAGGTCACTGTGCCCTCACACAATGCCTCTGTGGAGATGGTGCCTGGTAATAGGAGCCGGGAAGCTGGACTCTGTTCCTGGAAGCGCCTCTGGCTTGACTCATCCTTAATCCATTATCCAGGCCATCTCTTCTTGGTTCTGCATTGCTCCTGCCTCTGGAAGATGTGGCCACATACTCCAGCTCTGACCTTCAGGCATCCTTCAATCTCCAGTAGCCTGCTAGCGACTTCCTGGAAGCCACTGGGGGAAGCAAGGCCAGCCAAGCAGGGTGTGAAGGGGCCCAAGGGGTCACTCTCTTGGCAGCTCAGCTTAGGGTGACTGCAGAGTCGGGGGCTGCTCACCAGCTCTGTCTTGAAGGCTTGTATTGGGACGGGAAGCTCTAAAATGCTTCCTGAATTTAGTTCTGGGGCATATGCCAAGTGAGTAATTGCATATTTTTTTTAACAGCTTAGAGACACTAAGGACAGATGCATTTGAAAGCTTTTATATTCTGCAAGAGTAATAATTTGTTTTGACTTAAAATAAATTGGACATGGAGGGGAGAGGGGCCATGGGATGGGGTTGGGAGTCACATAGGCCCTTTCCGGATGGGCCATCAGTGACAGAAACCCAGCATATGTACTCATGTATTTGAGACTGTCCAAACGGAGCATGGCCAGATTTTGTTTGGCAAAGTCCTGTTTACCAGGGATGGCTTTCTGTGCTCATGACAGTTGCGAGGACCCCTCTGGAAACATCTCTCCTGGTCTAACATGGTGGGGATTTGCACCTCTGCCCTGTGGCACACAATTAAAGACTGACAATGAGTGGCCTCCATGACATAAACCAAGTTTGCCAGTAAAAATCACAAGATGTCTATGGAAGATTTTGGAATGTCATTTCAAGGTACATGAATGAGGCCACCAAATGTCTGTTCCATGAACTGAACAATCTTACAATTTTTGTTTTTTTTAAAAAAGAATGAAACAGCTCATGATTTTCAGGTTCTTTGTGTTTAATCTGTTTGATTAAAATCTGAAGGAGAGATGAAGAATATTTATTGCCTTTCATGTATGGTAAGAAGCAGTGATTGAGCACAAGTCAGGGACTGAATTATTACTAAAGGTTACGGAGGGAGGGAGGATTCTGCTCTGAACAAATGCTATTGAGAAAATAAGAACAAAACAAAACAAAACAAAACACCCCCCAAAACCCTCTCAGCTTCGCCATCTTTCCCGCCTCTCCAACACCACTTCATTCATCCCGGTGGCACTGGGACCAGTGTGTCACACAGTGTATCTTTTTATCCAATCAGCTTTACTAGCAAATGCTCATTGCAACAAGTTCCTGGTCTGGTTCAAGGCCGCTGGTCTCTGGTACACCATCATCACTGGATCTCCTCTGGGATATCCCGTGGCTACCCCGAGTCATGCAGATCTTGAGGGTATGGTGCCACAGGACCTTCATGGAGCTCAGTCCCTTCATGAGCTCCAACGGGTCCTAGATGGGATAGATGTCAGGGTGAGCCAACCCAAGACCTGGCTATGGACTTGGATAGTAGCTTGAGCTGGTCAATCTGGGCCACTGGGGCTGCCTGCCTCATGCCAAGGGGCACAGCCATTTCCCTTACACCCATGCCATCAGGGTCACCCATGGTGAGGGGTGGGGCCATCTCTCCCAAGTACAGGGGTCAGCTCTCCTGTGAGGATTGGGGCCAGCTCTCTTGCTGCAGTGTTCAGCGAGAGGCAGGGCCAGCTTTCCCAGGACCAACTCAGCATGGCCCTCTGATTTCATCATGCATGGTTCTTATGGTCCCTTGAGGTGACACAGGCCACAGACATCAGCACAGACTTCAGCTGCAGCTGGACCACGGACCCAGACGTGGCCCTCGGCAGCAGCTCCGGTCCAGATGACATCCTGGCTCAGGGTGAAAGCACCAGCCACTTCAATCAGGATGGCTCTGGAGTCTGCCCTGGGCATCTCCCAATCTACATTCTCCATTACTGAAACCATCTCCAAATCAGCTCAGAACGGTCAGTGCTGCTCTAAGTTTGCCGCCCAAAGTGCCCATTTCCCTACATTTGCCTGTTGGGCATTATGGAAATTTTCATTTTTTTCTCACTCTGTGAAAATATTTTTGCTTTAACTTTCTTTTTTTTTTTAATGGTGTGTGTGTGTGTGTGTGTGTGTGTGTGTGTGTGTGTGTGTGTTTCTTCTTTCTCTCAAAGTAGGCTGCGGGTTAGAGCTAAAACCAGGCCAACACCTTCTTCCCAGCCCAGCACTCACCAGAACCTCTGTGGAAAAACAGTCCTCTGGCCCTTATTTTTCTCTGCCTGACAAATCCACAGGGTCTGCTTGTCTCCACTGCGCGTGCAGACTGTCACATTTCCAGCTTGCTGATGAATGGCGCTGCTGGTACCTGACATCTCAGAGCTGCTGTGGTGGATGGCATCACTGCAGGGTGTCTGCACTCCCTCTGAAGTGACAAGCCTGCCTGCCTGGGCCCTTCTCTCAGCTGCAAGGTCTCAGAGGGATCGCCTGTGGGCAGAAAGTGGCAGGCCCTGTCGGGAGGGGTTCTACACACCAAGACTCCAGGATGAGGACGGTTTGATAAGCAGCTGAGCCAGAGAGTGACCCCTGACATTGTCCAGTGCCTTCCCAGACTTTTCTTATTATGAAAAGTCACATTGCCAGCACCTCATTGGCATGTACTTTAGCATCCAGTCCTGATTCTCCATGCAGGTCTTGGAGAAGGCAGTGTAGAGAAGATTAGAAATAGGATGTGGCCTCCCCCAACCCCCGCCTTGGCCTAATTTCCTCTGTTCTTCTCAAAAATAATATAATTTTATCTGCTAGTAAGCTGCCAGCCATAAATTCATTTTCTCTGACTCGGTGGTGTGTCAAGGTTTCCTATGGAATCCACGGTGTGTGTGGAATTGATTTCTGTGCTTCCCCACGCCTCACGGTGTTCCCCTGCAGCCTGAGCTTTGAAGGGGCAGAGAGAAGAGCCGATGCTTCCTGGCCTGGCAGTTGAGTCTTCCCCATGCTGTGGAGGGTCTGACAGCTAAAACCCCAGGAGGACAGGTTGGGTACGGCTCTCTGGGCCTTCTGTTGCCCATGACTTTGACGGGCAGTGACTGTCAGGGCCATCAGAAGCACTGAACTGCATACAGGTTTTGCTTCTCTTACCCGCCTGATTTATTAGAACTACGTCTTAAAAATGCCAATTTCACTCTTTTTATTCTTGTCTGGTTTAGGAAAATCATTAAACCGAAGACGATAGACAGGCTAGTGCATGAGAATATCAAGGTGCACCTAAGGGCTAGCAAGATGGCTTAACAGGTAAAGGCACTTTCTGCCGAGGCTGAGGACCTGGGTTCGATTCCTGGGACTGACGTCGTGTAAGGAGAAAATCAGTTCCTGCAAGTTGTCTTCTAACCCCC
The DNA here is from genome assembly GCA_902168325.1 of Peromyscus nudipes. Taxonomy (NCBI): domain Eukaryota; kingdom Metazoa; phylum Chordata; class Mammalia; order Rodentia; family Cricetidae; genus Peromyscus; species Peromyscus nudipes. Next base: position 23,690 of record CABHPH010122781.1, on the reverse strand, counting down.
ACACGTGCCTTACTCCTCCAGTAGAGAAAGAAATGTACTTTTAAAAAATGTAAAGATGCACACAGGAAGACTACTGATGGAAGCGCCTGGCCACGTGGTGGTGGGCGTGGGGCCCAAGCCAGAGTGTGCACACCCCGTTCTGTACTGCTAACCTGGGGTTGGGAACTGGGACAGCACTCAGATGCTCCACTCCTTCCGGAGCTGGGGTGTGGCCAGCACTCACACACTGAAGTCTTATTACCTCCAGAAGCTCTGGGTGCTGCCTTGGCACCCACCTACTGTGAGCTCAGCTCACCCTGCTTGGGGGAAGGATGATCTTTACCCATTTTGCTAGAAATTAACATTTACGATTTAGTGGAGCAAATAACTTGGACAAAATGGCAGAGGTATTCAGTGATGGATCTGAGTGAGGTTCAGGTCCAAGTTTGCCTATGAGGAATCCGTGCAGATTCATGATCAGAAGAAATGTCCAAGTCAAGTTGTTGAGGGACAACTTTTGCCTTTTGTCGCTGTCTTTGTGGGAGATGAACCGTGTTTTCTGCGTTATCTGATAGGAATCAGGGGACGTAGGAGGAGACTTCACATATTCAAGGTAGCTGCGGTGGTCTGTCTCCTCGCTGATACGCTGTGCACAAGTGTGTGGCCCCATTCATTCATGGTCACTTCAGGTCACTGTGCATATGTGTGAGAGAGTCCTGGTAGGGCACAAGGTCTGAGTTCACTGATGTACTAGTGTGCCTGTATGGAGCGTGGCGACAGGGTGTGTGTTTGAAGGCCAGGACAGACTAGGCTAACACGGGCAGCTTTGGTTCCCAAGGCTGTGGAGTCACATGCAAAATTCCCGACTTCTTCAATGTCAGGAGTAAAAGGAGAAGCCGAGAAATGCAAAGACCTGGGAGCAGCTGTTCCCTGGAGGCTGATTTCTCATCAACATGAATCTATGTTTTTCCAGTTTATTCTGTTGAACTGTTGGAAATGCACAAACTTACAAACTGCTGAATCATTTTAGGTTACCAATAAACCATAAAAACATACCAGATGTCTTTTGGAGAATTAATGACTGATGTTCACCAGGAACACATTGATATAAATTTGTTCAATCAAAGGACTTTTTCCCTAAGAGTTGGTTAAGATTAACTGCACTAAGAAAATGGCAATGTTCCTTAGGCAGAGGTGAAAGGAAAACGTCGAAGTAGAGAAGGCAAAGTGACATTGACTGATGCCTGTCATATGCCAACCCCCCACAGCAACTCTCACAGGAAAGTGGATGCTGTGTGTTTACTTGATAGACGATAGAAACTGAGACTGGGCAAGGAAGAGCTGTGGGTGAAAGAGGCTGAGAAGGGGCTGGACCCACACATTTAACCTCTTGAAAGCATAGCATAGAAGCTTCCAGAACAGTGGTTCCCACCTGTGAGTCATGACCCCTTAGGGTATCAAATGACCATTTCACAGGGATCACCTCAGACCTCTGGAAAACATAGATATTTACATTACAGCTCATAACAGTAGCAAAACTACAGTTATGAAGTAGCAACAAAAATAATTCTATGGTTGGGGCTCACCATAACATGAGGAGCTGTATTAAAGGGTCACAGTGTTAGGAAGGTGGAGAACCACTGGTCTAGAAGATGAGAGGAGAGGTTAAGAGAGACGTTTGTCCCTTTCTACACCTTGTGCCATATTCCTCTGCTTGTTTTTTTTAAAGAATTTTTTATGTGTGTGAGTGTGTGGGATGAGCTCCATCCATGGATATGATAGCATCTGGAGGTGTGTGGCTTTTGTAGGTAACTAGGTTTAGACGAGGTCCTGAGGACAGAGCCTCCCCAATGGGATGGGGAAAAGGAAGAGACAAGAGTGTTTCTTCTTTACCTCACTCAACCACGTGAAGATGGAGTTCCGAAGAGGCCAGACAGGACCAGCCTTGGAAGGAGCAGGTAGACGCCTTTACCGTGGGCTTCCCAGCAACCAGACCCATGAAAGGGTCCACTTGTGCTGTTTGAGCAGTCTGGTCTGTAGTTCTCAGTTACACAGGACTGAACTGTGGGCTGGAGAGAGGCCTGTCAGGGAAGCGCTCACCACACAAGCCCGAGGACCTGAGTTCAATTCCCAGAAACCTCAGAATAAGCCAGGTGTGGTAGTGTGCACTTAGAACATCAGTGCTGGGGTGCTGAGAAAGGTGGAAATGGGGCTCTCTGGCCAGACAGCCAACTGTACTCTGCAAGCTGCTGGTCAACAAGAGACCCCATCTCAAAAACCACATGGACAGCTCCCAAGGAATGGTGCTTGTCCTCTGACTTCCGTATGCGTGTGCACACATGTGCATGCACACACACACCCACACACCCACTCAACGATGAACAGACAAGGCAGATTCAAACATGCTTTCTTGAAGTCAGTGCTGGCTTCGCTGACAGTGCTGGGCTGGTGCGGGACCTCTCCACCTGCTCGCTGGTAATAATGTGTCTTGAATCTGTTTTCTTTTCAAATGGTTGGCTTTCTTCACACTGTATTGATTCCTCTGTGGTACAGCCTCATGCGGCTCATGACTTTCCAGGTTCTTTCAGACACCTTATTTTCTCTTTACATGGTACTAATGCATTTCCCTAGAGGGAGGGACTGTTGATGGTTCTGGATAAGCTGACAAAAAAGGGCAGGGCCAGGGTTGGGGGGATGGCTCACTTGGTAAAGTGATTGATGTGCAATCATTGAGAACCTGAGCTGAATGCCCAGAGCTTCTGTCAAAAAGCCAAGTTCAGTGCCACATGCTTGACATCCAAGAACCAGGGAGGCAGAGACAGGCTAATTCTTGGGGCTTGGTGGTCAGCCATCTTAGCTGAATCGACAGGTCCTAGGTCTGTGAGGAATTTGATTAAAATATGTTGTGTTTCTCTCATAATATTATCTCTGAAAATAATTATAAGAAGTTGTACCAACTGATTCTATCTTATTTTATGCACTCAGGACCCAAGGTCCTTAAACCATAAGGGATATTTTAAAGGTCATGACGTGGAACTTTTCATCGACACTCAACTTCCGAGGATGTTACTACAGAGTTTCAATAGAAGTGGTATGGCAAAATGTCCCTGTAAGAGACTGGCTTGGCAATCTCCCACTCACACGGTGATGTAACCACTATGTGTTAGGAGCTGAGTCAGAATTGCTGAGAGAGACCGTGGAGCTGGCAGTAGAGTATATTTGGGAGCAGGTGGCGTCGGCACCAATGGTGTGAAGGACAGGGCTTCACAAGCTCGTTAGGGTGGAGCAGAGCGTCTCAACTGCTGCATATTTGGCTTTGGGGGACAGATAATTCTTTGACGAGGCTCTGCTGCCACTGCATGATACATGGCCACATTTCTGTCCTCTACACTTTAAAAGCTCATGGCATCATCCCCATGTGACTGATGAAAATATCTGTAGATTTTGTCTATAGCCCATCAGATCATGGTGAGAGCCATGGAACATCGAGAACCAGAGGCAGAGCTTTGGGAATTTCAGCAGCATGGTGGAACATGCAGGTAGCCATGAGATAGGATTCAAGGAGTCTGTGTACAGATGCAGAGTTGGAGGGGGGGGGGTCACAGACACACATGTAGAAAGGAGTTGTTTAAAAACTAAACAAGGTGGCATTTGTTGAGTTCATGGCAGATACCTTAATCTCATTGGCTCCCATAATTTTACAGCCACTCATCTTTTCAGATACAAAAATTGAGACTTGGAAGCACTCCGTGGCACACACTTTGAGTCAGGGTCATGGACACTTGGGTCTCAACACACAGTCAGTACTTGGGAGGTGGACCTGACCCTGTGATCAGGCTCTTTCTATCATGCCTTGTCTTTTTCAGACCTCAGAAGCCTACAGTTAAGAAAATCAAAGTGTTGTTTTTGTCTCGTAGGAGACAGAGACAGGGGCCGAGCTCACAGCGGCGGTGAAGGATTTCTCCAATCTAAGTGCAGGATTTCCCTGACATCTGTGTTTTTGATGTGAACTCCCCTGCTCAGAACTTCTCCACTGTTTTCTCCCCTGCTCAGACCGGCCAACAAGTCCTTACTGTGATGGCCCATCACCCTTCTCTCAGGACTCTCTGACCAAGCCCCACGCAGTCACTTGGGCTACTCCTGTTTGATGATCCCAAGGAAGTCTGGGCTGCCCTAGGCTTTTACACCTGTCAGTCCCTTCATCTGAAGCACTCTTGTCCAGCAGCAGCTTGTCGTATCCCCTCACCCCCCACAGATGTATATGAGAGCAGCCCCTCTCGGGATAATCATCTCCTTCTGCCGTAGCACTGACCTTTGGCCTTACTGACACATGTCCCTTATTTTGTTTGCTTTCTTGCTCCCCTTCTGGAATGCAAGCATCACAGAGGCGAGTTGCTGGTTCTGGTATTCTCTATGCTTGCTATCGTTCTGTTCTGAAATGTCCCTCACATGGTACGAGCCTGTTTTCCAGTTACGGTGGGGACTTTAAGAAGTGGAGGCTAATCAGAGGAAACTAGGTCATGGGGCAGTACCCTGGACACTCCACCCCTTCCTTCTCCTTTTCACTTCCAGGCTGCTATGAAGTGCAGGGTTTTTCTCTGCAATGTGCTCCTACCGTGGTGTGCATCCTTGCTGTACCCAGTTAACTCCATTGTCCAAAGGAGCAGGGTTAAGCAGTCAGGAAGCTAAACCTCTACAATGACAAGTCCAAGCAGACCTTTCTTCTCTTTAAACTGATTGGTTCAGGCCTTTTGTTTTAGTTACAAATGCTGACTAATGCACAGTTTTAGGCTCGGAGACCACAGATGAAGAAATGGTGTTTAGTAGATTCTGAGTCAGTGAGGTAACTTTCTTATTGGACAAGTTGGTCCACTGAAATGAAATATGGGCAGAAGGTTATATACACATGGATGCCCATAGCTGGACTCCACTGTGAGATCCAACCAACCTCTTATGTGGCCTGCTTGAAACACCACCTCCCTCTCTCCTGCTCCTTCAGCCAAGGTGGTCCTGGGAAGAACTCAGTGCAGTGGCATGACCTGGCATGAACTGGCACTTTTGGAATTGTGTCGTCATGGTCTACTGAATCCTGTGAGACTGAGCTTGTCCTTGCCTGAAAAGAATAATCACATTTGGGAGAATAAAAGTAATTACTCTGCATTGCTTAATATACCTAATAAGTGTTTAATAAAGGATGTAAAATTCCCAGCTTTTCACCTTTGTAAATGTCACTCAATCTATAACCTAATTACTTCAATTTTCCATTTAGAAAATTAATTCATTTTGAAAGCATGAAAAATCAGCGAGAAATTTTCCTTCTTGGCCAAAGACTGAGAAACCCAGATGAGTTCGCAGACCTTCGGTTCTCCGAGGTCAAAAGCAGAGCTTTTCCAGTCAGCTAAATGGACTTCCACTTCCACCCCAGATCCTTGAGATTGCTGAAGAAAATCAATTAGAGCAGACACTGGCTTCTCTGTTTTCACCCCCTCCCTCTCTTCTCTGCTCATTCCTTCTTGCCAGGGACCTGCTTGGTGCTCGGAGCTCTCCGCAGCAACATTGAACTTGACAGTGTTTGAGGACAGAAAGGAGAAACTGGATGAATTGTGTCAGGAACCTACAGCATGTGTTGTAGTTAGCTAGGCATCTCTGTAGGCATCTCTGTATATTGTTTCTTCTTTGATGCCCATCCCTTTGTTGAAAGAAGAGAGGAACGAATGAATAGCAATCACATTGGTATTGTCTAACAGTTAATAAAGACTTAATACATTCCAAATGTGTGAAATATTTTGCATAAATTATTTCATTTAATTCCTGTGAGTCTGTGAGGAAAGCATAGCAATTATATCATTAACCCCATCTTCTAGGTAAGAAAAGGGCTGTTTAGTGGAGGTAAATGACCTGCATAAATCCTCTAGCTTACAGACAAGTCTGATGTGGAATTAAATACAGTTTGTTGCTAGTTTAAACAAATTGAAGAATTTTCCAAGCCCTTGTAAGATTTTATGGACCACAAATACTCTATCAAGATGAAGCTTATCTCTTTCATGCTGCCCAAAGATGCTCCATTTAGTACTAAGATAATTAGTGGATGCAAAATTATAATCAGCTGAAAGATGTCTACCACATGCAGTGTATACACACACACACACACACACACACACACACACACACACACACACACACA
>CABHPH010122781.1:0-17517 GCA_902168325.1 Peromyscus nudipes | reverse complement strand
ACACACACACACACACACACACACACACACACACACACACACACACAGAAACAGGGCTGAGCTCTGCAGCCAGGTCTTTCATGCCCTATCACTTCCCATCAGATTTTGTCCTCCCTCAAATTTCCTTGCTAAACACTGCTCTGTCCTTCTAGGGAGCCCTAGAAAGTTAAAGACTGAGGTGTCACAGTGACATCTGTGGTCCCCACTTGGACTAGGGAATGCTTGAGAACTGAGCCTTTGGAGCTGCAGAGTCCCTTACATTCACCGAGGAGACAGAGGGCCAGGAAGTGGAAATGACTCAGGCCAGGAAGGGACCACATACCTGGGGAAGAAGCTCTTGCTCTTTGGGACACACCTTCATGGAATTCAGAGACATGTCATGTCTAGATCATGCCCTTGAGACCCGATGTTAAGCCTCTTGAAGCAGATTTACAGGGAGGAGCCACCTCACTGAGGACTGGTGTGGCTTTATCAGTCCATGGCAGTTTCCTTAGGGAAACCAACACACCAAATACTAATTAGAAGTTTTCTTTGTGTGAAGCAGCTTCAATACATCCTTGGGCTTTTGTTCTCTTCCACCCAGTGGAAGAATGATGTGAGTAATATTCACTTTTCTCTTCTGTCTTGCTCCCCCCTGACTGTGGGGGGATAGTTATTAATGTCAAGGACCTCCCCCCAGCTTAACTTATTCTACTGTGACTCCTGTTCTATGCTGGGGTATTCTTCCTCTTGGACATGGTAGGCTTTCTATCCAGGGCTGGTGCTGGAATGATGGGGATGTATGGTTATGTCTGTACATGCCTGGCAGATAAAAAGAACGATGCTTGTTTCCCAGACAATAGGACTCCCAGGGTGTTGCTTGCACTGAGGAAAGAGGGTCATGAGTGCCGTGTGCAGATATCACAGGGAGCAAGTTGCAGGAAGCACTTGGTGGAACTTTAAGGTAGAATACAATGTCCCTACCTCCAGGGTGACAGGTGTGGTCCAGATGGAAATATGAAGGTTCTCCCACTCATTCCTGAGACAAAAACACATGGATTGATAGAGCACTACTAAAATGAATAAGGTATTTTCCCTTTAAAAAAAAAAAGCTCTTTTCAAAGTCTGATGAGACATATAATCCTGCCGTACTTACTCTTCTATTCCTATGAGACAACACCAGGACCAAGGCAACTTGTAAAAGAAAGCATTCAGCTGGGGGCTGGCTTACAGTTTCAGAGGGTGAGTCCACAACCACTGTGGGAATCACAGCGGCATGCAGGCAAGCATGGTGCTGGAGAAGCAGCTGAGAGCTTTACATCTTGATCTACAGGCAGCAGGCAGAGAAAGGGAGAGAGAGAGAGAGAGAGAGAGAGAGAGAGAGAGAGAGAGAGAGAGAGTGAGCGAGCCTGGCATGGGCTTTTGCAACCTCAAAGCCCACCATCAGTGACACACTTTTACCAACAAGGCCATACCTCCTAATCCTTCCCAAACAGTTCCATCAACTAGGAATCAAACATTTAAATCAAACATTAAAATATATGTGTGTATGGGGGCCATTCTCATCCAAACAACTACAATTCCTAAAATCTAGAAATTGTGGGTTGGAAGACTTTCCTCTTTGTAGTGATCTGAGAGAAACTTGCATGAGGCTAGACCCTCAGGGTTGGGGATGGGGACTGGAGGAGCTGGGATTGCTGACATGCAGCACTGTCTATGCTTTTTGTTTGGGTTTCTAGGGTTCTCTCTGGCGATGTTCTCTAATGATATGTAAATGATATGAAAATGCAGAAAGTGGCTTGGAAACAAGGCCAATGACCTTGTCAAGTTAGAAAAGTACTACTTCTTGAGATGAAAGTTTGGTCCCAATATATATCAGTTACACTCTGGGTCCGATGTACGTTGAGGTATTATACATTGCAGCATTTTAACTCACAGAAAATAATTGTTCATTTTTTTTTTGTTCATTAGGGTTGAGGATCTTCCAGGAGCGGTGTCTTGCCAGGACAACGGTTCATGCTGAGAAACTGGTGTTGTGGAGACCTAGGATAGAACCAAACATGACTGGCAAAAAAAGTCAATGAAATGTTTCCTATCGATATTTGGTTATACTCATAGATGGATGCCTAGCCCAATAGTTTTCAGAGAGGCTTCACCCAGCAACTGATGGGAAAAATGCAGAGACCCACAGCCAAACATTGGGCAGAGATTAGGGAACACCATGGAAGAGGGGAGGAAGGATTGTAGGAGCCAGAGGGGTTGAAGACATCACAAGAACATGGCCCACAGAATCAACTAAGCAGGGCTCATAGGGGCTCACAGAGACTGAAGCAGCTGTCACGGAGCCTACATAAGTCTGAGCTAGGTCCTCTGCATATATGTTATGATCGTATATCTTGGTGTTCTTGTGGGACTCCTAACGGTGGAAGTGGAGGTATCTCTGACTCTTTTGCCTGCTCTTGGGACCCTTTTCCTCCTACTGGGTTGCCTCATCCAGCCTTGATATGAGGGTATGTGCCTAGTCTTATTGTAACTTGTTATACTGTGTCTGGTTGCTATCCCTGGGAGGCCTGCTCTTTTCTGAAGGGTAAAGAAAGAGGAGTAGATCTGGGGGAGAGGGGAGGCAGGGAGGAACTGGGAGGAGTGGAAGGAGGGGAAACTGTGGTCAGGATGTAATGTATGAGAGAAGAATAAATAAAGTTTTTCAAAAAGAAAGACATTAGTGTTGTGTTTCGCATGCAGACAATTGGGAAGCTGGGTGAACTCCTAGCGGGGTGAAGGCCTTTAGAGTGACACTCTTTGAAACTGTCTTTCTTTTCCCCCTGCATCCAGGTTGTATTTCATTTATCTATACTTCAAAGTTTTTAATGGTGAGATCTGTTTTATTTACAAATATCCCCCCTTGTGTGTGCTCATGTGCATATAGGCATGCATATACCATAGTTCACATGTGGAGGTCAGAGGAATCCTTGGCTGTTGGTCCTTGGCTTGCTCCGCGTATGAGACAGTCTCTTGTGTGCTGCTGTGGTCACCAGGACAGCTGTCTGTTGAGCTTCTGAGGATTGTCCCATCTCTACCTCCCATCTCACCAGAGGAGCAAGCGCTGGAAATTTTTATGCACATGGACATGTCCCTGATCATGTGGAGTCTGAACCCAGATCTTCATGCTTGAATGGCAGGTGCTCCATCTACTGATCCATCTCCCGGCCTGGGAACTTATTATTATTTTTTTTTAAGGATATTGTGAATGATGAAATATGTGTTGCTGGCTTTACATCCATTTCTAAACTTTAAACACATTTCTATATGTGGATGTTTACCATGAAGGGGAGACATTGGGGCTTTTGGTGAGGGAGGGTGGTCCTGAGACTCTGTGACAGAGCCTGTCTACACACAGCACTTGGAGATGTGCTTGAGATGTATTAGGGCTGTGGCGAGCTGCAATGGTCAGATAGTTAATATCTTCCCAGGTTAGGAAATCCCTCCCTTTTGTGTGATTAACTCAATACGCAGGAAACTGCTCTCAGGTACCCAGTTTTGATCTTGAAATGTGACTCCTCCATACAGATCAACAATAGTAATAGGTTTTAGCAATGGTATTTAGTAATAACATGGTGTGTTTGTTAGTTTTTTACCGTCAATTGGACACATCTGGGAAGAGAGAACCTTAATTGAGGGGCTGCGCAGATCCGATGGGTCTGTGACCATGTCTGTGGGGAATTAGCCTGATTGATTAATTTAGGAAGGCCAAACCCAACATGGGTGGAACCATCTCTAAGCAGGTGGGCCTGGGCTGTACAGTAAAGATGGCTGAGCAAGCCAGCAAGCGAGCTAAGCAATGGCACTCCTCCACAGTGCCATGCTCCGTTTCTGCGTGAACTCGGATTCTGCGCGAGTTCCTGCCCTGACTTCCCTTCGTGAAGGCCCATGACCCAGAAGTGTAAGTCAAACAACCCTTTTCTCCCCTTAGTTGGCTTTGGTCATGGTGCTTATCACAGCAACATGAAACACACCAGGACACAGGGTAATGGCGGAGCAGTGGCGGTGATATGGGGCCCGAGGAATCAAGGTAAAAAGAGGTGTGACCGGAGAGTGTGGAGCTGGGATGGGGGAGCTGGGATTGCTGTTGGGTTTCTTTAGGAGAGAGCTTCCCAGGTGCTCTGTGTGAGAGCCTCAGGGGAGGATATCAGTGTGGGAAGGGGCAGGTAACTCCATACGCCATTGGTGGTAGTGACAGAATCCTAAGGTACTTCTCCAGAGCGTCTAAGGGAGGATGGCTACTGTGGAAACACTGCTTGCCGGTGAAAGAAGGCGGCCTCCCTTTGGGAGTGAGACGAGGAATTTACTAGGAAACAAGACTTCCGGCTGATGGCGGGCAGAGCCTCACTGGGCTTTCTAAAGAACTATATTTTATTTGTGTATTGTTTTGTCTCTATGTGCATACACATGTGTGCCACAGCATGTCTGGAGGAAGAGAGGACAGCTGGCAGGAGTCACTTACCTCCTTCTACTGTGTAGACTTCCCAGATCAAACCCAGGGTCAGGCTTGGCAGCGGGCCCCTCACCCTCGAGCCAGTTCACCAGCCCCTCCTCCAGACTTTGCAAGGCCAGTGCCCTACAGAGTGGAGTGTCCTCGGCCTTCTCCCACATCTGCTAAGTCTGATGCTGGTGGGTGTTACGGTACAACGATGCATCCTAGGACATCACCCCCCCCCCCATAATATTTTTCAAGCTTGGGTGATATGTGAACACCATGGAAGAATCAGGATTTTTCTCTTAATCTGGATGTTGCAAATGAGGCCAGCCAAACTGCGCTTCTCTGTGGAGTGCTTCTGAATTGGCACCAGGAGGGTTTTGAGTTATTTTTAGGGGGTGTCTCTAAACAGGGTCCTGCAACACCAATACTGATTCTGATGGGGACCATCTAACTTGCACCTTGCAGTCCTTTCTGGACAGACTCAATTCCAGGCCAACAGACACTTGGAACTTTAAACACTAGTGACCTCAACAAGGTTGCCAAAAGTGCCCACGAGAAACCATTAGGAAGGGTTCTTTACCACTGCCCAGCACACATGTAAATGACTTCCAACTTGCGCCCCTGAGGAGCGTCGCTATCAGAGACTCAGACTCTAAGCTGTGCTTCCCCTGGTCTCTGAGACATGTAGGCTACCAACAGTAACAGACAAACCCTAAAATTCCATTGGCTGCAGACCATCAGATGAACAACACACCCAGTGCGCTCAGTAGATGGTCTTCTGTGTGGTGACCAGGGATCTAAATACATTCTTGTTTGGACTCCGCCATTTTCTGTGTATGGCTCCATGTTCAAGGAGACGGGGAAGGGAAAGTACCTTTAGCACCTCGATTTAGCCCTGAGAAGACTCTTGTGCACCACCCTTTATTAAGAAGTGGTACTATGACCCTGTGAAAGGGGAGTAGGGAGATGAGGCCCCTGCCTAGGCATTCGCTTCCTGGTAACCTCTGAGGGAAGAACTCATCGTTGTTGGGCAGTTTGCTGGGTGTTTCTGCCACCACAGACTACCGCATGCTTTGTTGTCTGTACAGGGTCTAGATATCCTGACGATATGAACCTGATGTTTTCCTTCCTGAAGGATTTTGAAAAGTATCCATTCTCTTAAATTAATTAATTAATATATACGTGTGTGTGTGTGTGTGTGTGTGTGTGTGTGTGTGTGTGTGAAAACATAGGCGTGCTTGTGGAGGTCAAATGACAGTTTGTGGGGGGCAGATCTCTCATTCCAACCTGAGTTCCAGGAATTGAAGGCAAGTGTTTGCATGCTGAGCCCTCTTTGCTGGCTTGAAGGCTAACCTGCCTTACAGAACCTGCCTTGTCCCCTCAGTATGGGCAAACTGTCTGGGCTCAACCTTCCACAGCCTCTGCTGGCCTGCCGTCTGCAGCAGCTCTCTGAGCTGTGACTCAATGGGAAGCAGTGTGGGTCTTTACGCTGTAGACAGCATTGCTGTTAGAGAGGCCACTTCTGATCTCTGTGACATGTAGTAATATGGTGTCATTAGGGAGAAACTGTTCCCAGGGCCATTATAAATGTCAAATTTGGTCAGAGGAATTCACTGTGAATGCCGAATGCCAGGCAATCCCTTAGCCTCATCTAGAAAAATCTGAAATATTGTATGGTGGCCACAGTTGACATGGCTTTTCAATAATTTAGGGATATGCTCACTAAGGTCTTGATTTCATCTGTAAAATTTAGAGCTCTGAATGACTCTGGGTCATTCTGATTAATAGCACACTGCAATTCCTCACGAGCCTTTAGTTCTTTGTATTGTCAAGAACTTGAGGTCCCTTCTGCAGGCCCCAGGGGACAATCTGCTCTCAATGTCTTCTCCAGCTACGATCAGAGGCCATCTCTGTTCTTGGCTGATAGATAGTTCTTGAGTCTACAAGGCCAGCCTCAGCAGGCCCATCCCTCTCATGGTCAGCTCTGCCATGGGGCTCTAACACATCCTCTTGTCCCTTTCTCTCTCATTTTTGAGGACTCAACACTCATGTTAACATTTCTGAATAGTCAAGATTTAATCTCCCTACCTCAGAACCAACTGACTACCAAACTCAGTGCTCTTAAGTTCTCCGTGGCTGGGATCCTATCACACACATGCAGAATTTGGACACTTTGATATGGGCATCTTTGGGAGGGAGTGGTCAGTTTTCTATATATTCAGATTTAATATCTTTGCTGTGAGTCATTGCTATTAAAATGTTAAAGCCCTTTATATCCAGATTTATTTCCTTCTATACTCTTTCTTTTCCTTTTAGAAATATTTCTTAATATAGAAATCTTTTGAAACAGATTTTCTGATGCCTAATCCTGCTTTAACTCCAGAGCAACTATTTTAGGCATACTTGACCAGAATAGAGATGATGTTGCCTTATTTACCAGTAGCTATTAAGAGAAGATAATAATGCATATTAGCATTTATTTTTCCTTCTTGGAAGCTCCAACATCACTAGAAAATATGCCATGGTAGATAGCCAAGACAAACTATGAGTGAACGAGCAAGCATTCAGTATGGGAGGCAGCTTATTGCCACAAATCAAATCTGGAAAGACTCCTCATTAGCTATCTGCTGTATGAAGACTATTCCTAAGGGAAAAGAAAGAAATTTGAAGTTAAATGCAAAATAGCATCATCATAGAGCTTGCTGCGTGGAAACACATAGTGCGCTCTTGGCACCTGTATTCATGCCATAGTTGACATCTTCAGGTAATTAAAGGGATGTTGTCAGGAAGCCTTTCCAAGCCCTCCAGTGGAAGAGGCCATGGAGGGACCATACATCATGAGTTCAAGGTTTTCTGTTGTTGGCCTGCCTCACCCGTCTGTCTCTCTGGAGCCTTTCACATCCATTCCAAGGGACTCTTGCCAAGCTCGTGCAGGCAAACGAGTTTGCTCATGAGCATCTCAGGCTGTGGTCCAGCCTCAGTCTTCTGCTCCCTGATTCCTCTCCCTGCATAGCATCCTCTGCGTGCAGGTACCAGCTGATGGTACCCAGGGAGACAGTTTAGCCTGGCCTGGCTGGGAGGTGTGAAGGACAAGGACTTGGAGAAACAAGGAGAAATTCCATTTAGCCAGCAGCATAATGTGTGTCCAGGCACAAAGGCCTTTTCCACAGGCAGACTCTGCCGGCCTGAGGCTCTGCTGTGTGAGGGGAGAAAGGCCAGCGAAGCTGCCGAAAGAGAAAGGCGGGCCAGCGGCAGAAATCAATGCTGTCCTTTGTGCCGCCTGACATTGGAGGGGCTTGTTATCGGGACTGCTGGCTGCTTTATCTAAATGTATCTCCCTGGCTGCCAAGCAAGGCTGATAGGTAGGACGTGTGATGGCCCTGGAAGATATGGGTCCAGCTGCTGTCACATTAGAGAGGCAGCCTGTCCCCACCTCCAGGGCCTGCCGGGGACAGAGTGGCTGGGAAGGTATGTGACTCCTTCTTCTCTCAGATGTGGTTTTTATTGCTCTTGTGGGCTGCGGGGAAACTGCCAGAGAGAAAACCCAGCCCTACACCAGCCCTCACTGATTCTCAAAATAACAAGGCCCCAGAGGCAATCCAGGTCTGCCAAGGAGCAGGTAGAAGGAGACAGGAAAGCCCTAGGTATTCGCATTTAGACACTGTGCCCATCCCAGTGTCTGCAGGCCCCCACACACTCAGACTCTCTCTCTACTCCCCAGACCCTGGCTAGACCCTAGGAAGGCTGAGACCAATCTATTTGGTGCGGCCTCTGAGTTTTCTTTGCAAGTCTGATGGGCAGAACATGCAAACCCATCTACCCAGTGCAGTGGTTCTCAACCAGCGGGTCACAACCTCTTTGGGGATCGCATACCAGATATCCCGCATATCAGATTTTACATTACGGTTCATAACAGTAGCAAAATTACAGTTGTGAAGTAGCAACAACATAATTCTATGGTTGGGGATCACCACAACATGAGGAACTGGATTGAAGGGTCACAGCATTAGCAAGGTTGAGAACCACTGGGCTAGTGTGATGTCTAACACAGCGCAGATGCTCAACACTTTGCTCTCCGAAATATGCACTGAGTCTGGTGATTAAACCCTTCGTAGGACTGAGGATGCATCTGAGGGATAGCTAGCCTAACGTGAGGTGCAGCAACAGAGCAGAGAATGATAGATCACCCCACAGCCCTCTGTCAGGATGACTCTAAAACCAACAAAAACCCCCAACACCAATCTTGATGAGGATATTAAGAAACTGGATCCCCACTGCCACTGCAGACACTGAGCCCTGGCTAGCCCTCCATAAAGATGTTGTGGTGGTTTAAAAGAAAATGGACTCCATAGGCTCATAGGGAGTGGCCCATTTAGGAGGCGTGGCTTTGTTGGAGTAGGTGTGGCTTTGTTGGAGTAGGTGTGGCCTTGTTGGAGAACATGCATCACTAGCGGTGGGCTTTGAGGTTTCAGAAGCTCAAGCCTGTCTAGTGTATCAATGTCACTTCCTGCTGCCTGGGGATCCAGATGTGGAACTCTCAGCTATCTCTCCAGCACCATGTCTGCCTGCACGCTGCCACACTTCCTGCCATGACAATAACGGACTAAACCTCGGAACTATAAGCCAGCACCAGTCAAATGTTTTCCTGTATAAGAGTTGCTGTGGTCCTGGTGTCTCTTCATAGCAATATAACCCTAACCAAGAGAAAAAAAAAAAAAAGAAGAGAAACTGGATCCTTTGTGCACTATTGGTGGAATGCAAAATGGTACGGCCACTGTGGGAAAACTGTGGAGTTTCCACACCATTGAAAATAGAATCACTGCGCTGTGGAGACAGATCACTTGGCTGGTATCAGGACCCGAGTTTGATCTCAGAACCCCAGAATCCACATTTAAAAAAAAAAAGAAGCCAGGCATGGTGCCATACACTTATAAACCTGGTGTTGAGGAGGCAGGAACAGACAGGCAGACTCCTGGGGCTCCCCGCTAGCCAGTGTCAACTACTCCACAAGGTCCTCGGGATGGTTAAAGTATATGGGCCTCTTTCTTAGCTACTTTTCTTATTTCTCTGACCAAATATCTGACGGAAAGCAGCCTACAGGAAGAAGGGTTTGCTTTGGCTTCCGGTTTGAAGGGATACAATCCATCATGGCAGATGGCATGGCTGCAGGAGGCTGAAGTGGCTTGCCACATTGTATCTACATTCAGAGAACAGGGACTACAGAGGAAGTGGGTCTGGGCTATCAAGCCTCATGTCCATCCTCAGTGATTCCCTGCCCCCAGCAAGACAGCCTCCTAAAAGTCCCACAAGTTCCAAAACAGCTCCAGCAACTGGGAAGCGAATGGTCAGACATGTTAGCCTGTGGAGGACATTTCACACCGAAACCACAACGGTTGAATATCCTTTATCCATAATGCTCGAGACCGGAATAGTTTAGATTTTTAATATTTCTGTATGTGGAGATATTTGGATGTTTATTTTAATGTGGTATCTTGGGAGTGGGACCCAAGTCTAAATAGGAAATTCATTTTTTGTTTCATAAGTATCTTGTGCACGTGGCCTGAAATAGTTTTATTGATATTTTTAATAATTTTGGGCACAGAACAGAATTTCAAGATATGGGATTTTTTTCCTCATCTGCCACCACAAGTTGGTGCTTAAAAGTTGCTAATTTGGAGCATTTGGGATTTTTGGATTCCAGATGTTCATCCTGCACTAGGATTCTGTGAGGCAGGTCCTTCAGTCTCTGTTTATCAACCTGGTACTTCAAGGAAGAGACATTCTTCCCACACTGCATGCAGGAATGAATTCACAGTGATGGAATTGTGCCCTGCCCTAATCATATACACTCCACCCTTTCTAGACCCAGTGTTCAGATACCTCTTTGCCCTGCATTTAAACTATATTTCTTAGACTGGGGATGTCTCTCATTTGAATGTTTGCTTAGTGTGTATGAAACCCTGTTTATAATTCTCAGCGCCACAAAAGTTGGACATGGTGGTACCTGCCTGTGTTTTCAACACTTGAAAAGTAGAAGCAGGAGATCCAGAAGTTCATGCTCATCCTTAGCTACATATAGAGTTCAAGGTTGGATTGGGATGCATAAGACTGTGCAGATAATTAACTAGCTAACTAAGTAATGTTTCTTCTATACATTTATAATGTCTTACGTGGCATAGGCTGTCTCAAAGGAAGGATGAATGGGAAGAAGGAGTTAGCCTGTGCTACAGAAGCACTGTCAGGTGAGTAACTAGGTCCTTGTGAACAAGTGTCTCCTGGACTTCAGTCCCAATCTCCCTTTCTCAGTCATCCCCAGTCTCTCTTTCAGAGATGTGATGAGGGGTGGGCTCAGTGAGTGAATGTGCTTGCCCAGCAAGCATGACAACCTGAGTTCAGTCCTTGGAAGACCTGGCACCTGGTAACTGTCCTCTGACCTCTTCCACACACACACACCTCCCCCAACACTAATCATGGATTAGAAACGTAAGAATTAATTGTGCTGCCTGAATGTTTTGGGGATCGGTACTGACTCACGTTTGCGACGGCAGGGGAGCCAATGGATGGATGTGACGGGGAGAAATCAAGCGTTATTTTGGCCTGATGTTGGTCTTTTTTCTGAGGTGCTTCAGAGACCTGTGACTTAAGGAACAGCACGAACTTTCTGTCATCCACAGACAGAGCAATGCCCATCGTCTCTGTTCTCTTTAGCTGCAGAGAATTCCTGGCCAAATATGATAATTAATTAGTTGTGCGCTTCCAGCTCTGGGTGATTGCCTCTCATTAGAAGCTGAGGGGGCCCCTGTGTGGCTACATGCTTGGCTTCATCCCATGGTGCTTAGGGAGGCTATATAAAGAAAAGCAACATTAGTATAATTATGAGAAAGAAAAAAAAAGCCAGAATCTTGTCATGTGACTTTATTTATGAGGTTGATGCTTCTTTCTTGAGATGGTGTAAGCAGAATAGCTGAGGTGCTGTTATTGGAATGAGAAAATAATACCCTGATGGTCGATATTGGCAACACAACTCTGAACGCAGGAGCGAAATAAAAACAAAGCCCTTTCAAGTACAGGTGGCATTTTAGAGGGTGCCGCTGCACTTTGCTCTCTGGTAATTTGGTTTTCTGAGTGACTGTGAGATCTGATTTACCTCAGAGCTACTGTCTGTACCGTTACTGCTAATGTTGTGCCGGGTGAGCGAAGCGTGAAAGGCCATCTTTGTTCTCAGGGCAGCCATGATTTCTGTGTCCTTAAAGTGGAAGAAAAACAGGGCCCGTTCTTGTTTTGGTTTCTAAATGTTCAAGAGGATATAATAAGTAATGTAGTAACAGCATAATCCCGTGTGTTTTGTAGTGAAGGTGGACTGTATTGCTGCTGTCCGCTTCCTCTGGTGGGGTTTGGTCATCTGCAGAAAATTCACATCTTCCCAGCTTTGGACCGTCTGAGTCCTTTGGGGGATGTCTGTGACTGGAGTCTCCTTCCTCCCTGCCATCCTTTTCAGGCACACTGGGACACCCAAACACTGGTGTACATTGTACCACTTCTTTTAAGACTTCTAAATCAGCAGAACAAGGAACATTTGGGGATCCGCATCCTAACAGCATGTGTACCATTACGGCTGAAACCTTTGCAGCTTTTGTAGTGTGTGCTGTGCCTTGTCAGGTCACTCCAACTCCTGCGCCCATATCAGTGGAGCTGGTAATGCCCCCATTACTGCCTTCCCTCTACCACTCAGCCCCCCAATACTATCATGGATATTTGGACATTTATCTCAAATCCTTTCTTAATGCCATAACCTCATTCACTGGGACAATCTTAATGAGCTGGTAATTAGTCATTCATTGGAACAGACCTAATGGTTTAATAGTCAGTCTGGTGGGAAGAGGGGAAGAGGGAGGGGGAAGGAAATGTCAGGCTCTGGAAGAGTCAGGAAGGTGGGGGTACCTAAGGGATTCCTGAGAGAGCAGTTTGTCAACAAAATGGATCAGGGTTGCAGGCAGTAAAACTTTCAAATGACCTTCATGTCAAAATATTAGGCTGCTTTTTTCCGCTGGATAGTAGTTTAATAAACATAAAAAGCACACATATCATTCGGAGTGTGGCAAAGTTTGTCTCAAAAATGTAGGGCTCCCTTTTTAAAGAAAGAATAATGTTTCTCCATGTGGTAGAGAAAATGACACTGTGTCTCAGCCTTCTGTGGCTGGAGGACAAGTGTTTCCAGCAGCTACTGGAACTCCTTAGCTCTTTCTTCTTGTAGGAAACACTGAACTGTAAATGTAGTTGAATCAACAGATACAAGCGTGAGAGGCACAGATCAGACATAAAAATTTAGTATTTCCGTTCAGCCAAGATACCTGCAGGTTTTAGAAATTTGCAAGAACTCAATGGTATTCCTATGAGATGCATAGTCAGAGGTGGAGTTTCCGTGAAGTACATGTGTGTGTTTGGGGGGCCGGTGGGGTTATCAGAGCTGTGGACGACATGTAATTTTTTTCTTTGCTGAATAATTTCTTCTCAAGGTTAAACTTCAGGAAGGAAGCAAGTGTTTGAATTCAAACTGTCTAAATGGCAGGAAATGTAAATAAATATGTCCCAAAGAAGTCATAGTTTCTATTCTATCTGAGTTCCCATATCGGGGGAACACTGGCTCACTTGATAAGGGCCTGGATCAGGTGTTAGCAGAAATGCAAAGGGGGAGGAGCCAGTCTGAGGAACCCAGAAACAACCCTGATGTGTGGATGGCAGAAACCCAGAAGAGATAACACAGGTCCCTGCAATTGCTTGTCAGCTTCTACTAATGCCGTAGTTACCAGGCAATAAAGATAACGTACACTCAGAGTGTTTTGTCAAGAAAAAAGCATAAGACACACATCAAGCTTCATAGTTGCTTCTAGAATTAAAAGGTGACACCTTTTTGGTTTCGGGGGCATAAGTCAGAATGAGCCTGCTTTGTGCTGTCACTTTTGGCTTCTGAATCAAGAAAATCCCTCCCTGTGCCTGCCCAACACACTGCTATGTGAGTCCTGACCCTCTCTCCATCAGCCTTCTCTGCCGCTTGCTGTCTCTAAGAACACACACGTGTGACAGGGGTGGACATGCCTCTGCCTTCTACAAGTTCCCCGGTGATACCACTCCACTGGTCCCATGACAGAAGGCTGGCGTTTGTGGTCAGTTTAAGGGTTTTGCTTCACAAGGCTGTGGGCTCAGACACTGTTTGCTCTCTGGGTTCCAGCTACAGGATGGGTGTGGCTCGGAGGTGGTGGGAGGTAGTCAGCTGACTCTTCACAATGTCACAACAGGACTGTATGAACATAGATCAGTCAGGATGAGCCTGATGGTTTTACTGTGGGCGAGAGAGTGTGTATAAGTGAGGGTCAGGGAGTGCTGGTTATGCTTCCACAGGTGTGAGGTGAGGCAGGCTCTCATTGCCCTGGAGCTTACCAAGCAGTCTGGGTTGGTGGCCAGTGATCCTCAGGTTTCTGTCCATCTCCACCTCCTCAGCGCTGGGATTACAAGCACGTGCTACACTGTGTAGTATTATTATTTACTTTAAACATGGGTACTAGGAATCAAACTCAGGTCCTTGTGCTTATAAAGTCAAGGACTTTGTAAGCCGAGCCATCTCCTCTGCCCAGGTTTACTTTTTAAAGAATGTAATACCATCAGCTCTTATCTGTTGTCTACTTCTAGCTTCTAAACAAGGAAGGTCAGTGTCTTTGATGTATGTGGTAAGGCTCTTTAAAATAGAAAACAGCTCAGTTTCCAGTATTAGAAACAAACACAGACAGAGGCACTTCTCCATGGCTTGGGCTGGCATTCAAATTAGGATCGGAGTAGGACTTGGTAGGGTGGAGAAATGTTACAGGACTGGGGCTCCCAAAGGGGGTCACAAAGATCTTTGACTTTGGGTGTACTTAACAACCTGGAGGCTAGTCTAGCTTGTAGCACCGTCTGTGGCTTGAATTCTTGTTAGAAAACTGATTTCCCATCTGAGCCATCCCACCCTCTTCTCCTAGTTGCCGACATGCTGCACATCTGGGACCAGAGCAACTGTGTGTCTCTAGCAGCTACTGGGATCTATTTTTAGAGCCCAAAGTAGTCTCGGTAGCCCTGGACTCTTTGGAGCCATGCTCTGGCAGGCTCACAGGGAGAAAGCCACCAGGCTCTGTGATGGCACCCAGCAATGATCACAGTCTCCTGTGCATGGCCTTGCCTACAGCTCACTGCCCCATGACTCAACTCCTTTGCTGATGAGCAAAAATGCTTTAATGAAGTGAAGACACCCTCTATGATTAAATATTCAGTCCAACTCTCTTCAAGTTTGGCCAAGGATCCAAGAAGGATCTCTTCGCTTCAAAACAAATGACGGACTTGCCCACAGCATGTGATTTTCATTTACTTGATGCTAAAACTGGACAAGTCAACTTTAGCATCCCTGAAACAATCCATTGGCATGTTTTGAAATATGAGAGGAAGGCTTTTTCTGTGAGAGACGAAGGGGGACCAGCTTTAATTGGCCTGTATTTTGCTGTATTTACTTGCAGAACTGAGAGCTGTCTGTATATCACTATTTAGGTCATCCTCTGTTCCCCCAAAAGGATTAGAGTCTAGACCTATGAAACTCCAGGAAGCTGAGAGAGTTTAAACAAACCCAAGAGAAGATTTAACCCTTTAAAAGCATGCGTTCTTTCCAACTTTGTCCCTTTATACAGAGTGACTGCTATTCGGGGTGAGCCAGTGGTACCTACCTAGTCTAACCATTGATACTTCTGTGGTTGTCACAGCCAGTCCTGGTTGGTCACCTTTAACTGTCCATGGTCATTATTGTTGTAATTACTGAACACAGGGCTTTCCTGACTCCACTCATCATTGTTGACTGAGGCCAACATGGCCCTCGAAACGAAAAACAGTGTGTTGGCTTGACCCATCCCTGTCTTGTTGAGATGGTGGTGAATATGTATCCACAGACAGGGTCATTTTCCAAGAGGGACAGGTAGGACCAAGACTCTGGACCTGGGACTGGGGAGGAGAGCTGGCTAGCGGGCACCATTGTTAAAATTCAGTTAAAAATGGGCTATTCCTGATTCATTAATAGATTGTCAACGTATGTTCTAGGCTTGTCAGTACTCATGACCCATAATCTGACCATTCCTGCCTCAGAATTTATTTAACATTATGCAAAATCACAAGAACTTCACACCACAGGGAATAATGTCAAAGTAGGACTTGGCATGCAAACATATGGTTAGGGATTTTTTCACCCTTGGCCATACTTGATACGGCTGTCAAAGTTTTTTTGTTTTAAAGGGGTCAGAGCTTGGTTCTAAGAAAATCCCCCTCTGAGGTTCCTGTGATGGCTTACATCAATGCCTCTGTATCCATTTACCCCCAGGTCCCAAGCTGGGGAGGCCTGAGTTCAAATCCACTTCAGGTACCTTTGGGGTCTAAGGAAATGACTTAGATGCTTTCTCCATGAATGTTTCAGTTTCTCATCGCGCTCTCTGAAAGCATCTGGGGACAGTCCCAGTCCAGCGGCTGTGGCAATGGGGAAAGGTGACAAACATGATCTTCTCTGCCTTGTTTCTATTCAGCTTTTTCTTGCTTATTTCTTTTTCTTTTTCTCTCTTTCTCACCATAAGCTCATGGCAGCTGCCAGCCTTGATGGCTTCCCTGTCACACCTCTCTCTGTGGAGCTCAGGCTTCAAGCTCCCCTGTTCTTTAAAGGTCCTATTTATTGGTGGAAGAAGCCCCGAGCAAGCTCCAAGTCAGGGAGGTCTGAGTCCAGTTCCTGAGCCCAAGTACTATGTGTCCTTCCTCTATGGAAAGAACAGGCTGACACAATACACACATGAGTGTGCAACAGACAGAGTGAGCTCCTGGTCAGCAGTGGGATATGTGTGCGTCAGCCTGTTACAGCCGCTAGTGAGGGGGATCATCCCTCCCACAGGATCCACTCAAAACGAAGAGAGGCAATTTGCCAGCAGAGAAATACCCTGTTTGTCTCCTGTTACAGTTCCTACTTTGTCATGGAGGTAACAGACGTGTTTTAAATGACCAGCAGGTCTCAGCCAAGGGCGAACTGAGAAAAAGGACTATAAACCCCATATAGAAAAAGCAAGGGCAATAACCCGAGACTGGCCGCTTCCATCACTTCCGCACAGCCTGCCCAATGACGCCCATCTCCTAGGGGCTGGCGGTGACTGATTTTCTTGCTTGCCTTCATTCTTGTTGTCATTGTTTCTAGTCTCCAATAAGTGAGCTTTTACTCAACGTTTAAGTTGTATTTCTCAAAAAAATTTCTGTTTGGAGAGGAGACGTTCCATTTATTAGAATTTTTTAATTTATTATTATTTTTTTGATCAGGGTCTCATGAGCCATATGCTGAGGGTTTGTCTCCTGCTTCCTTACAGGTAAAAAGGAAAAGAGAGAAAGATCAGGAAGAAAGAGAGTTAGATAAAGAGAAAAAGAACAATGCAGAAAGAAAGCAAAAAGGAGGAAGCAAGGAAGAAGTGACAGAAAAAGGATCTTCGCATCCAAGGATGGCCTTGAACTTCTGATCCTTCTGTCTCCTCTCTGGAATGAGGATTATAGTCATGTTCCACCATGCCAATTGGTGCAGTGCTGGGAATTGAACCCAGGGCTTTGTGCATGTGAGGCAAGCCTGAACCCTTTCCCACACCATTTCCTCACATATTTAATTAAAAGCAACTCTCTGCTTAAAAGGAGCAGCTTTTCAAAGAGGGAGACCCAATGCCTCGTTGACACTGATAGGGACTTCCTGAATGTTGGGATGGTGAGATTCTGGAAGAGTCCTCTGAGTTTTCACACGGGGACAAGAACCAGACATAGTAGAGAAGTGAATGCAGAGGCTTCGGGTTGCATGTGTATGGTTGTGTGCGTGTGTGCGTGAGTGTGTGCGTGTGTGCGTATGCCTGTGTGTGTATGTGTGTGTGTGTGAGTGTGTGTTTGTGTGTGCGCATGAGTGTGCTATGTGAGTGTGTATGTGTGTGCATGAGTGTGTGCATATGTGCATGAGTGTGTGTGTGCGTATGTGTGTGTGTGTG
>CABHPH010122780.1:0-17904 GCA_902168325.1 Peromyscus nudipes | reverse complement strand
AAGTGAACATGAACGGAGGGGATTTTTTTTTTTTGAGTGCAGTGACTGATTCTGTCCACCAGGGTTCAGTCCGGCCCAGCCTTTTCATCCGCTTAGCCGGAGAGGTGCAGTTGGTTGGCTTTTTTCCTAATTACAAAGCTGCTTTGAACACTTTGAGGTGTGCCCCACAGGAATAAAAAACGGGGAAAGGTAACCTCACCTCCAGGAGTGGCCCAGGGGGAGAGAGGTTACCCGAGGGGAAGGAAGCTCGGCAAAGGAATGCTTCGGTGGTGGACCAGCTCTGGGCACAAAGGGCAGGATTGGCCACGAAGCCACTAAGCTACCGTGGGTACCTCCTTGTGTTCCCTTCTCCGCTTCTGCTGCATGGCCCCCGAGTCACTCCGCCCGCCCATCATCCGGGTGCTTTCCCTTAACCTCGCTCACGCTTGCTCACCAAGGTCCTGGCAATCCCTCGTCCTGGTTTGTTGACTTTTAAACCCAGGAGCAAACGTGTTGAGAGAATTTCCTCCGGAGAAGCCCTGCCCTGCTCTGCTAATGCTTTGGGTTTGGGTAGTGAGGAGATAACTGTTGAGAGCAGGGTCTCTGGAGAGCTGAAGCACCCACAACCTGCGCAGTCACTTAAGACGCGCCTGCTTTCTCCTCCCCTCCCCGCCCCTCTCCTTTCCTCTCCACCTCTTTCTGTCTTATCAAGACCACTGAGCTGTATCCCTACTGAGCCCTTTTGACATGTTGTTGTTTGTTTGTTTGTTTGAATTTGGAGACAGGGTTTCACCAAGTTGGCCTTGGAACTCACACTATAGCCCAGGCAATATTTGAACTGTGGATCCTCCTGGCGTAGACTCCTGAGTAGCTGGAATTATCAGATCTGTACTGCCAGGCCTGGATATACCTCCATTATTTTATACTCATTCAGGGAATAGCTTTACCTGTCATTTCTTATATTATTTTATTTTTACCATCAAATAAACTCACTTTCGTGATTCAGACAATAATCTGCCTTATTGTTTTTGTTGTTTTGATTTTTTTGTTTTTGTTTTTTGTTTGTTTGTTTGTTTGTTTTTGTTTTTTGAGACAGGGTTTCTCTGTGTAGCTTTGTGCCTTTCCTGGAACTCGCTCTGTAGACCAGGCTGGCCTCGAACTCACAGAGATCCACCTGCCTCTGCCTCCTGAGTGCTGGGATTAAAGGCGTGTGCCTTCACCTCCCAGTTCAAACAATTAATTCTTAATATTCCCGTGTATCCTAATGGGCAAGTGACAGAATTTAGCTTGACAAAGAGGGAAATGCACTTCAGGGTGGAAGCTTGAGCGCTAGGTTATAAATGGAACAGAGTACTTCAGGAACCCCGAGAAACAGTATTGCCAGAGTGTTGAGCTGAGAGAATGGAGGAATAGTTGAAAAGTTGAGGCTGAATCATAAATAATCACGTATGTTGTGAGGAAATTTAAACCACTCTTGCAGATACCCAGGAGCTGATTGAGGCAACATGGGGATGATGAATTGGATTGCCTTACAAAGGTGAAGTTGGAAGCATCATGGAGCATGAAGTGGAGGGGTTGAGATGAGAAACAGAGAAACAGGGTCTTAGGCCAAGGGAGATCTTACAGAAGACATGGTCTGACCCAGCTACGTCAGAGGTGATGATTAGCCGGGGAAGGAATGAAGGGTGTTTTGTAATTAACTAAGTTTAGGGAAGCTGGACTTGAGATGTCTGTGGGATGACCACATGAAAACGTTCTGTAGTTGTGTGGATATCATTTTATTCATTCTTTGATAATTTCATACTTGTGGATAATATGTCTTGATCATGTGCACTCCAAACATCCCCTCCAGTCCTCCCAATTGCTCTCAACGTGTCTTCCTCCCCTTCCTTCCTCCTTCTCTTCCTCCTTTTTTGTCTTTTGTAACCCACTGAGTCCAGTGACTGCTGCCTGTTGGCATGCTAACTGGTCTTGTTGGCCCGATCTGGCGCAGGTCTTGGGTAGGTAACCGTAGCTGCAGTGAGTTCATGGGTGCAGAGACGACATCGTGTCCAGACGGCCCAGCGCTCCTCCCCATCATCCTCTTCCATGAAGTTTCCTGAGCCTTGGGCACTGGGGTACTGTGCTTGGCCAAGGTTGAGTAACCTGGCCAGTCTACGATCGCAGCTTGACAGCATGTCCTTTTCCCCAATACAACAGTAGTAGTTTCCCTTCTAGGTTCTGGTTTACAATGTTAGGCATGACTTTCCTCCTGGGAAGCAGGCCTCTAATCCAAGCCCAAAGTAGTTGGTTGCCCCACAACACTCCCGCCACTACGGCCCAGCGGGCTCATTGTGCCCGGCAGGTCTATGTTGTAGCGCGCAGGGCTCACCAACAGGTAACATCATTGATGGCTTTTCTCTGGCACAGCATCTCTGCACTATGATATCTAGCAGGTAGGGAGGAAATTTTCAGGTCAGTTCCTCTAGATTTCTCTATGTCCCTCAACTGAAATGTTCAGCAATAGAGTCTTACCAGTTAGTTCTGGGAGGCAACCAAGGCATGACAATAGCCTGGGTTCTTTTGGGGGCCTCTGGGAACTCACTGATCAATAACTCATGGAAGGCCATGCAATGTGATGGTATTTGTTCCACCCATGACCTGGGGCTATACAGCCCGAGGGAGGTGGTGCCTCTTGTCATCCTATGTGACCTCTTAAAAGGAAAGGGAGAGGGGTCATGAGGCCCCTTCTCCCTGGTTCCTGCTTCCTGGTCTGATTGGACTGTCAGGTGGATTCACTCCTGGTCAGAACAGAGGACGACTTCAGTTGTTTACTTGGTTCTGTATTCGTGAGTGTATTTCCTCAATTTATATCCTATTGAGTTCTCTAATACTCCTTAAGCAGACTCCCGTGGATTTCTCACGTTAATGCACTATTTAATAACTCATACCTTCTTGGAAAGCATTGTCAACCCAAGCATGTATCTATGTTCAACACACACCCTCCTTTTATTCATTTTATTTTATTTTATTTATTTATTTAGAGACAGGGTTTCTCTGTATAGTCCTGGCTGCCCTGGAACTTGCTGGCTTTGAACTCAGAGATCCTCCTGCCTCTGTTTTCTGAGTGCTGGAATTAAAGGCATGCGCCACCACTGCCTGGCTTTTATTTTTATTTTTTTTTAAAGATTTATTATTTGTTATGTATACAGTGTTCTGCCAGCAGGCCAGAAGAGGGCATCAGATCTCATTAAAGATGGTTGTGAGCGACCATGTGGTTGCTGGGAATTGAACCCAGTTCCTCTGGAAGAGCAGCCAGTGCTCTTACCCACTGAGCTATCTCTCCAGCCCCCTCGTTTTATTTTTTAAACTACCTTACAAAGCAGTGGGTTTCCATCAGGGTTTTCCCCATACTCAGTGTTTTGGTTATCCCATCCCCCATTCCCACGTGTATATAAATGTCAAGAGAGGGATGTTTATAGATGAATGCACCCAAGGAGAATAAGGAGGAAAGTGAATGAATATGCAGCCCTAGAGGACAGCAGTATGGGCAGGGCACATACACAATGCTCAGAGCAAGACCTGACCTACAGTGAGTGTTGGTAGGTCTGGTCAGGGGTTGTATGTGACTCACTAGAAAGGAGAAAAGAAGGGCAGGGACAAGACAGACTGACCCCGTGACTACTCTGTATCTTGAATTACATGTTGGATTTCAAAACACATAGGGTCCTGGTCTGATCCAAGTGCTAACTGCAGTCCTCGACTGTAGATGGGAGAGGGCTGATGAACCGGGAGCTTGGTGATTGTTCTAGACTATGCCAGGAGTCAGCAGTCAGCAAAGCATAACCAGAGAAATCGAGAGAAGGGGGGTGGCCTCAGGAGCTAGCCAAAGGGGCCTTTGTCCTACTGAAACTGTTCACACAATGGAGCTGGGTTACATGCTGACATGGCATTCTGAATGTGGAGCTGGGATAGAGAGAGTCTACATGGTGGGAACAGAAATGAATGGTCACCTGTCCCTAAGGACCACATCTCTATTCATGAATACTGAGATCACTAGAGAGGATGTTTGATACATGACACATACACACTATGTTAACATGTGACTAATTCACAAATCAATTAATTTGCATTTTGATTTAAGATAGCTAACAACATATATAGTAGTTGGAGATGTTGCTCAGCCCTGAGGGATTGAACTGGATTTGGAAGTACACACCTGAAACCCCAGCACTCAGGAGGTTTGAGGTAGGAGGACCACAAGCTTAGAATTGCCCTCAGCTGCATGGTAAGTTGGGTGCCACCCTGAGATATATGAGACATCATCTCAAAAAATGTATGTATCGCCGGGCGTTGGTGGCACACACCTTTAATCCCAGCACTCGGGAGGCAGAGGCAGGCGGATCTCTGTGAGTTCAAGGCCAGCCTGGGCTACCAAGTGAGCTCCAGGAAAGGCGCAAAGCTACACAGAGAAACCCTGTCCCGAAAAACCAAAAAAAAAAAAAGTATGTATCATTTAGGCACATCTCATTTCATCCCCATACTCCTCCCTGCCACAAGCTCAGCAGGTCAGTATTTTATGGAACCCAAACCTGGTTACTTTGTAGGCACTAAAGACAATGGATGGCTAGAGAGTGGCTACAGGAGGGTGGTACATTCATCATGGACCACCTCGGGGGTTGCTATGGCAACTGCACAGACCCAGCTATGAAGGAATGAAGACAAATAGCTCTGCCTGAAGAGTCCTTGAGCTGTACAGAGCTACCCTCCCCCATCAGTGTGGACAGTGCTTCTGTGGCACTCACTCTGTGGGACGGAGAAACGGACTTTCATTCTCGAGCAGAGGAGTAAACTTGGGATGACCAGCCCAGGGATATCCAGCTTTTAGCATCAGTCACCAAGAGATAACACAGGTAAGCGTAGAGACAGATAAAACTGCAAGGTGTTTACCGTCACAAGGCATTAATATTTCTGATAAAAGCTGGGCATAGTGGCACACAGCTTTAACCCAGCCTCTGGAGACTGAGGCAGGTGGATCTCCGTGTGTTCAAGGCCAGCCTGGTGTATATAGAGAGCACCAGGCCAGCCAGGGCTACATAGAAAAAGACCTGACTAAAAGAGAGTCGTGACAAAGGCCAGGCATGCTAGTGCATGCACTTGGGAGTCAGAGGCAGGAGGATCATGAGCTTGAGGCCAGCTTCAGCCACACAGCCAGTCTGAGCTACATAAAAGACCTCGTTTCAAATGAACAGTGACTGGAGATACAGCTCGGGGGTTAAGAGCACTTGCTGCTCTGCCAGAGGACTGTGTTCTGTTTCTCCCACCCACGTCAGGTGGCTCACAACTGCCTGAGGCTCCAGCTCCAGGAGATGTGAGGCCTCTGGCTTCCCAGGACAACTGCACACACACATACCTACACAATTAAAAATAATAAAGACAAATCTTTAAAACAAGTGAAAACCTGTAAGACTGGATGCAGTGGTGCCTATACCTAGGAGGTAGAGGGAGGAGGCTAAAGAATTCAAGCCTAGTTAGTTTTGGCTACATAGACATCCTGTGTCAACAAACAAACAAACAAATAAAAGAAACAGAACTGGACATGGCTCAGTGGGTAAAGACACTTGCAAACTTGACAATCTGAGTTTAATGCATGGAATCCATATAAGGATGGAAGGAACACCTCCACGAAGTTGTCCTCTGACCTACACACACACACACACACACACACACACACACACGCATATACACACATACACACACATACACACACGCATACACACACATACACACATATACACACACATACATATACACATACATACACACGCATACACATACGCATACACACACACATACACACACACATACACACACATACACACACGCCGCAATAATAATAATTAATAAAACTTATAAAAAAAGAAATAATTATTTTGAAATTACCCGGTCTTATTATCTCACAAATGCTTTCTCTTTTTCAATAGTTTCTATTAAAAAGGAAAACTTGGGTTGGGGATTTAGCTCAGTAGTAGAGCGCTTGCCTAGCAAGCGCAAGGCCCTGGGCTCGATCCTCAGCTCAAAAAAAAAAAAAAAAAAAGGAAAACTGGAGGGGCTTAGGCTGGTAGAGTGTTTATTAAGCCATCATGAAGCCCTGGGTTAGAGCGTCATGCCACATAAACTGGGTGTCATACTCTCCTTCCTCCGGTTGAGGTCCTTCAGGGGAAAGAGAGACAGAGGATGAGGAGAAGAGAAAGCCTGATACAGCCAGGACAGCAAGCTTTGTCTTGCTTTACTCCTTCTCTGGAAGACCTGCAGAGATGGTGGGCATTCTTGTTTGGTTGTCTTAGTTTTCATTTTTTTTTTTTTACATTATTTAAAATAAATAACGGGGAAGGTACAAACTGTAGCATTCATGTGGAGATCAGAGGACAACTTGCTGGAGTCGGGTCCCTTCCTCCACCTACAGATGGGCTGGGGGGACCAAGGTTTGGATGGGCTTGGAAGCAAGTGCCCCCACACACTGATCCATCCAAAGGACCAGAGGATCTTGGGAGAGGCAATCCTCGAGGCCCCAAGCTTTGAGGGCTGCTGCTGGTGAGGCTGGGCTGGCACAGATGTTCAGTGAGGTCAGTTGGACATGGAGAAGTCCAGCTGTGGCTCTGCCATAGGTCTGTGCCAACACTTGACCTTGTGCAGGGGAGGCTTACGTTCTGAGCCAGAGCGCAGGACAACCTGGCCTCAGTTACCCCGACACTACTCCTGGTGGCTGCAGCCAGCTGCCCCCTCTCCTCCCCCTTGAATAGGATGGTGGCGTTGAGCAGGTACTGAGGCTAGCTGGTTAACAGGACTTTAAGGAATAAGCAGACGGAGAAGACCACTGCTCAGCCAGCCTCTCAGTAAACCACATTTGCTGTGAGGCGAGCATGTCCATTGCTTTAGACTCAGCGGCTCAGGATTCAGGGTAACTTGCTTTATTTAAATCTATCTCAGAAAGCTACCTAGGTGGGTTGCATTAGTCAACTGCCTGTCATAAGACAAAACCTCAAGACAATATCTTGTGAAGAGAAAAGATTTTATTTTTAGCTCATGTTTCAAAAAGATTCCAGTCCAAACCTGAGTGACTCCATGGCTTTGGGCTTCCAGCAGGTGCGGCACATCTACAGGTGAAAATGTATGGCCGATCAGTTGGCTTTTGTCACAAGCCAGAAGGCACAGCAGGAGAGGAAGAGGAAGAAGAAACCAGTGTGGGGAAGCAACCATTGGAGGGCACTCCTCCTTGACCTGAAGACCTCATACAAGGACGACTTCCTCTGAGCCCACCATCTCCCCATAGCACCACCCTGGGAAACAAGTCATTTAACCCAGTGGCCACTGCAGGATGCAATTCTTATTCCAGCCATGGCATGGGCAGATGGTGGAGCTTGCAGCCGTGAGAGGAATGCTGTGCCCTCCCAGCCCTGGCCTCACAGGTGAGCAGGAAAAGCCACGGAAGACCAGGCTCTGAGCATGGAGTTTTTCTACATGTTCCAACTGGCATTCACCATCTCCCTGTGGCTTCTGGCAGTGATGGAGAAGCAAATGAACCAGGCAGAGGGGTTCCCTGATGGCCGGATCTGTAGCATCGGTGCGATTTCCTGCCCATACCCAGCAAGTACTTGTGCAAGGTCAGATTCACTTCTCAAGGGAAGCACAACTTGTTTTCATTTTTTGTTCTCTTTTTTATAATTTTTTTTTTTAAATTCTAGACTAAGGCTGGGTGTAGTGGAATGCACCTAAAAACCCTAGCTATTCAGAGCCTGAGGTCGGAGAATTTTGAGTTCAAGGACAGTCTGGACTATACAGTGGGGTCCCATCTCAAAAAATAAATAAAAACAAACCAAGTAAGCTACTAGAAATCAACCAATATGCTAATTATATGTAAATATATGTAAATGTCAAGTAATTTTGTAAGCTTATCTCCAATTAGGGTTCTTGTTTAATTAAGTTTATTTATTACTTATTGTGTGTGTGGCCAGGGCCTGTGTGTGGAGGTTAGTGGACTACCTGAGAGAATCCATTCTCTGCTTCTGCTATGTGGGTCTGAGGAATCAAACTCAGGTCATCAGGCTTGGTGGCAAGCAACTTAACCCCTGGAGTCATCTCACTGGCGTCTCCAGTTATGACTGAAAGGTGCTGGTATTTAAGTAAACAAGGAGCATCATGTGAAAGGAATGGGCCTGCGATTCAGTTACCCATGGAATTGTTAACATTTTTTGTTTGTCTGTTTGTTTGTTTTTTAAGTAATTTATTTGTATTTTATGTACATTGGTGTTCTGTCTGCACGTATGTCTGTGTGAGGTGTCAGATCCCCTGGGACAAGAGTTATAGACAGCTGTGAGCTGCCATGTGGGAGCTGGGAATTGAACCCAGGTCCCCTGGAAGAGCGACCAGCACTGCCAACCGCTGAGCCCTCTCTCCAGCCCCTGTTTGTTTTTTGAGACAAGGTTTTATTTATAGTCCAGGCAGGTTTCAAATCCATATGTAGCCCAGGCTAGTCTCACATTCATGAGCCTCCTGCCTCAATCTCTAGAGTACTGGGATTACAGATGTGAGCCTCACATTTGGCTGTTGATATCTGACAAGGGATAAAAAGGGAAGGTTTTTTTTGCTGCAGATAAGGAAATCTGACCATTTGGAGATGAGTTAGCCACCCCCCTTCTGTTCCTCTTATAAAGGGGTAGCAGGTTGTGAGAAAATATTTTTGGTATTAATAGAACCTTTATTGATTGGCTTCTGTGTATTAAGTGTTTTGCTCTGTGTGAGACACTTTACCTACTTTTTAAGCTATAATTTATTTGAGGAAGAAGATACTGAGCCCCAAGGAGCTTATAATAAATGGATTCAACAGAAATTTATGTCTCTCTCTTTTTTGTTTTTGTTTTTTTCAAGACAAGGTTTCTCTGTGTAGCACTGGATGTCATGGAACTCTCCCAGGAGATCAGAATGCCCTCCAACCGCCTGCCTCTGCCTCCTGAGTGCTGGGATCAAAGGTGTGCACCACCATCGCCCTATGTATTTATTTGTTTATTTATTTTGAGATAAGGTCTCACTATGTATCTCCAGGTCTTGCTTTGAATTCAGAATCCCCTTGCTTCTACCTCCCATGTGCCAGAACTACAGGCACATATCAGTGCCACGCTCTCCTCTTTGTGTGGTTTATCTCATCTGTATGTAGTCTGAAAAACGCATTTGTACTTTACAGGTAAGTGCTCTAGCCACCAGATCACATCCTCACCCATTTTTTAAAATTTATAAAAAGATTATCACAGTATATAAATATAAGTATATATATATATTTCTTTTAGGTTTATTTATTTCATGTGTATGAGCATTCTGCCTGTGTGTGTACATGTGCACCACGTATGTGCCTGGTGCCTTCGGAGGTCAAAAAAGGCATCAGATCCCCTGGAACTGGAGTTATGGATGGCTGTGAAGCCACCATGTGGACGCTAGGATTGGACCTCCATCTTCTTCAAGACAACAAATGCTCCTAACCACTGAGCCACCTCTCCAGCCCCTATCTATCTATATCTGTATCTATATCTACATCTATATCTCTATAGAGACAGAGAGATATAGATTGAGACCATCTTCCTATATAGCCCTGGCTAGCCAGGTGCTTGTTACGTACTTAGTCTAGGTTGGCCTTGATCCTGTGGCTTAAGGCTTGGGCACTGTCACTCTTGGCAGAGGGAGTCCTTGAGGCCTCGTGACCCCGGTAGGAGCTCCATGCCAGGCACAAGTCTCTCACCCCGTGTGACTGACCCTGGCATCTGAGCCTGGCACAGATGCTTGAGGTGAGGTCCTCATGCCTTAACTTCCATGGTTCTGGGATTATAGGCATGTACCATCCATCATACCTGCAGTTGGACAACCCCCTGGAACTTTTAGAAACTATTTTGTTGCTAAGATTTATTCTTATTATTGAGTGCCACTGACTATTAACTCCTGTTGACGTTTGAATAACATTCCCATCACTATCTACTACACCACTGTGTCTGTTCACTCTCCCGCTGGCCAGTGTCTGGGTTGCTTTTGCTTTTTTTGCAACTGTGAACAGCTGCTCTTGTACATATTTGCTGGTGTGTCTGTAGAGTTTCTCTTGGATATATACGTGCAATTCTCGGGTCAGAAAACCAACGTATTTGTTGGTTGTTGCAAACACGTATTTGTTGGTTGTTGCGCGTGGTGCTGTACTATGTATCAAAGGGTCTGTCTTAACTCACACTCTAGCCAGTACTTGTAACTACTTCTGTCATTTTGTGTTCTCCCCCACGCGTGCCCCAACATGTGCTACTAAGGTCTCTACCCTTATCCTTGACGTGTTTACCCTTGCTCCTGTCTGAGGATGCTTTCTGGGAGCAGCACAAACCCTCTCTTTCCCGGGGTTGACAGAGGTGACTGGAATCTAAGGGCATCACTGGGTGAGATGCAACATACGTTACAGGGCATGAAGTCAGGAGACTTGAGGTGCTCCTGGAACATTAAAGAGTCAGAGGGTGCTGTTTCTCCTGAGTCAGTCCCTCTGAGTGCCGGTGACCTCAGCATCTCCTGCTGAGTTACAGTCCTTCCACCCACAGACACTGTAACATTTTCCCCATCCAACCTCAAACTGGATATTGCAGGACAGAAACACAACTGACCTCTTTCCTTCTCGGACCCCCAACCCACTTTCAGCTTATGCTTCCTCTTGCTCTCTCTCTCTGGTTTAAAAGGGCAGGCTGAGGGTTTGGAAAGGGAGGTGCTGGCATGGGTTGGGGGTAGGGAACCCAGAAAGCCAGACACAGCAGAACTATTCTGTTCCAGAGCTGCAGGGTCCACAGATTCCAGTCCAAACCAGCCAATAGGAGAAGGCCCTCTAATCCTAGGGAACTAAAGAATTCTCTTCAGTTATTCAATTTCCCTGCTGTACCCCACTCCTTATCCCCACCCCCACCTTAACCCTGATAGAATCAGAGGAGCCTGAGACCCCCCAGGAGCGAGCCTAGCCCCTATCCCGCGAAGTGATCTCAACCTGAGTTCCAAGAAATTTGAGGAATGTTCTAAGCCAGCTGTCAATCAGGACTATGAACCCCAACTTTGACATAGACAGACTGACTGTTCCGGTTCTCCATCCATGAACCCCATACTCCTGGCCTCCTGGCTCATCCCCCAGATGAGGAGGGAAAGGAAAATCCAGCCGAGTCCATCATATGTTTGGGAATGGATTCAGACATCCACAGCCGTGAAAGGGTTAAGAGGCAGAGCCAGTTACCTCAACCTGCCCCTCCCAGGGATTAAGAGTCCTCTATAAAGGGGACTGTGCACCCAGGCGAGTCCAGGGGGTTATTAGGGACCCAGGCACTGTGCCCACCCCCCACTGCCATGTGGGAACTTCGGTCTGCCTCCTTTTGGAGGGCCATATTTGCTGAGTTCTTTGCCACGCTGTTCTATGTTTTCTTTGGACTGGGAGCCTCACTGCGTTGGGCCCCGGGACCCCTTCATGTCCTGCAGGTGGCTTTGGCCTTTGGCCTGGCCCTGGCTACATTGGTGCAGACGGTGGGTCACATCAGCGGAGCCCATGTCAATCCTGCAGTCACTTTTGCCTTCCTTGTGGGCTCCCAGATGTCCTTGCTCCGAGCCTTCTGCTACATGGCAGCCCAGCTTCTGGGAGCTGTGGCTGGAGCAGCTGTGCTGTACAGCGTCACCCCGCCGGCTGTCCGAGGAAACCTAGCACTCAACACGGTAAGGGTTGGCTAAGGGGCGGGGGGAGCATGGTGTCTTAATTGTTGCTCTAGCGCTTGCTCGTGTGTGTACATAGGTGTGTGTGTGTGTGTGTGTGTGTGTGTGTGTGTGTGTGTGTAGGAGCAATGAGTGCTTTGGAGGGGAAAGGAAAGCATAGAGCCCTCCATGAAGGGTCAAGAATGTTGAGTTCAGATCGCAGCTTTCCTTCCAACTCTATTTAGGTTCTTTTGCTGTTCTTGCCGTGAGCTGGGGGATCTAGTCCCAGCCTTCCTAAGTAGCCAGAGATACTCCTCTTGCCTCCACCCTCCAAGTGCTAAGATTACAGGCATACCCAAACACATCCGTTCTATGTGGTGCTGGGAACAGAACCCCAGGCCTCATGCATTCTAAGCAAGTAATACCAAATGAACTTCATCCCAAGTTCGTTCTTTCTTTCTTTCTTTCTTTCTTTCTTTCTTTCTTCCTTCATTCATTCATTACGTACACAGTGTTCTGCCTGTATGTATGTCTGAATGCTAGAAGAGGGCACCAGACCTCATTATAGATGGTTGTGAGCCACCATGTGGTTGCTGGGACTTGAACTCAAGACCTCTGGAAGAGCAGCCTGTGCTCTCAACCTCTTGAGCCATCTCTCCAGCCCTCCTTTCAAGTTCTTAAGGAGATTTGTTTTACTTTATAGAACCTCAGTGTCCTCACCCATGTGAGTAAGCGCAAGCATTTCCAAACAGCAACCAAGACCGTCAGGAAAGACTAAGACAGAAACACCTGGACTGGAGGGTTACATACTTTTCCTGCCCCAGGAGCTGGACTGTAAGAGGATGCCTGCTTGAGGTGGTAACAGCGTGGCAGTGCTAACAGTTGCCTCCCTTTCTCCCCCTGTGACCAGCTGCACGCTGGGGTCAGCGTGGGCCAGGCCACCACTGTGGAGATCTTCCTGACGCTCCAGTTCGTGCTCTGCATCTTTGCCACATATGACGAGAGGCGGAATGGCCGCATGGGCTCTGTGGCCTTGGCTGTTGGCTTCTCCCTCACCCTGGGGCACCTCTTTGGGGTAAGCAAGAGAGGTGGGAAACTTCTCAAGGATTCTAGGGATCCCAAAGCATTACAAACCCATAAGGGTTCTTTCTTCCCTACTCCATTTTAATCACGGGTATTATCCACCCTTTTCATTATCAGTTGGCACAAAGGGATCAACTTTCTTAACTACTCTAACCTTTCTTGACTTCAGGGTGGAAATGCACACATCATGGGTAGAACTGGGTTGTTCTTCTGGGTCCATAGGTCTGTCCCCAGATAGAATATCAGCGCCACTATCCACTGTGGAGGGTTATGCAGCTGGTCCTGCCCCATCTGCTGCTGGCTGGAGACAAGATGCCAGCTCTCACTGGCAATGTGGGCTGTAGGGAGAGGAGCTGGAAGGTCGGGGTGGGAAAGTCTCAGCACCTCCGTGTCTTTTGCAGATGTATTATACAGGTGCAGGGATGAACCCTGCCCGTTCGTTTGCTCCAGCCATCCTCACCCGGAACTTCAGCAACCACTGGGTAAGTAAGTGTGCAGGGTAAGAAGAGCATAGAGCACGTTTGGCGGGCTGGACCGCAGGTTGCATTCCATCAGGGTGTGTTGGCTGCTCTGCCAGCATGCAGCCCAGGAGGCTGTCACGGGCCTTGGCGCACTTGCATGTGCACATTGCATTATTTTGTCAAAAAGAGAAGCTCCAGCTGGGTGTGGTGATACCTGTGGTGCCCGTAGTTCCGGCGCTTGGGAGGCTGATGCAGGAGGAGTATTTGAGCCCAGAAAGTTGGAGCTAGCATGGACGCCACAGCAAGACCTGGTTTCTGAAACAAACAGACGGGAGGCTCTTGCTCCCACCGGCCTTCTCTTGTTGGCAGGGGGTGGGGGGCTTTTTAACTGAGTACCCACCGGATGCGAAAACTAGAAGCTATTGGATAGTCAACTACATTTAAGACAAAAACTTCTGGTTCCAGAGGTCAGAGTGTATGCCTGCCCATGGGCCAGCAGCACCTTAGTTCTACTTTATTAGTCTCATTTGTGAGTCTGACTAATAACTCATTCTTAGCCTCTGTTCATCAATTACAGAGTAATATATATATAATTATAGTTTATATAATTATATAAATGTGACAGTTATCTGTATAAAGCAACTAGCACAGATTCTGGCACGGAGTAATCTTCAATAAATAATGGTAATGATTTTGTTCCTTTGGGCATATGCAAGATAAGAATGAAAACAGTTCAAAAGATGTACAGCCAAGATTTCCACAGCAGCATTAGTTACAACAGCCAAGAGGTAGAAGCATCCCTAATTCCCCTTGCTAGATGAGTGGAAAAATCAAATGGCCTATGTGCACATGGAAGTTATGATATACTATAACATTAGCCTCAAGGACATTATACTGAGTGAAACTGCCTGTCACCAAAAGATAATTCTTACACAGTTCTATTTACACGAGGTAGAATATTCACGCTCATTCAAATAAGCCAACGCGGTGGTACAAAGCCACATTTCCAGCACTTGGGGGGTGGGAGGAACATCCTAGTCTGAGGTCATCCTAGGCTACACAGCAGTTCAGGGCCAGCCTGTGCTACATGACACCAAAAAGAGGTGGAGAAGGGGGTGGAATAATGGGAGAGAGCGGAAAGAAAGAAGGAAAGAAAAAGGAAACACAAACTGCTAGAAACAGGAAGTCGAAGGGTGGCTGTCAGGGGCTGGAATGGAGTCAGATAGGCAGTTTAATGGCTATATCGTTTTATATTTTACAAACTCAAAAAATCCCGGAGATGAGTTACACGACAATGTGAATATATTTAACACTATTGAGCCACACTCTTAAAAATGTAAACAAGCAGGCATATCGGCTGGTGCTAGTCACAGCACTTAGTAGAACAACCTGGGAGAATTGCCTTGAGTTTGAGGCGAGGCTGGGTTACACAGTGACTTTGACACCAGCTTGGGTTACGGAGTGAGACCCTGACTCAAAAATATGCAGTTCTGCAGAGCCTGGAGTGTGTGCCGTTAATCTCAGCACTCAGAGGCAGAGGTAGGCAGATCTCTGAGTTTCAGGTCATCCTCATTTACAGAGCAAGTTCTAAGACAGCCAGGGCTACACAGAGAAACTCTGTCTCAAAAAACAAAACAAAACACAGTTCTGGGGATGTTACTCAGTGGGTACCACACTTGCCTGACAAGCACAAAGCCAAGTTCACTCCCCATCACTGAATAAACCTGGATAGTGGTACATGTGTGTCATCCCAGCACTTGGGAGGACCAGAGGATTGGGAGCTCAAGGTCATCTTCAGTTACATAGCCAGTTTGAGGTCATCCTGAGGTCAATGAGATCCTGTATT
Source organism: Peromyscus nudipes (assembly GCA_902168325.1). Lineage (NCBI taxonomy): Eukaryota > Metazoa > Chordata > Mammalia > Rodentia > Cricetidae > Peromyscus > Peromyscus nudipes. The sequence goes on along the minus strand of CABHPH010122780.1, from coordinate 2,817 downwards.
TAGCAACAAACAAACAAACAAAAACCAGACAATATTTAATAAGGTAAGTTTTTTGTTATAAAGGGCATTTTAACCACATTTACATTTTTCTAAGAAGTATATAAGCTAGTTGAAAATAACAACAAATAGAATATATGTATGCTAAGGAGATGTAGGTAAAACAGACAAATAAGAAAAGAAAATGACCAGGTGGTGGTGGTGCACGCCTTAATCCCAGGCAGAGGCAGGTGGATCTCTGAGTTTGAGGCCAGCCTGGTCTACAAAGCAAGTTCCAGGACATCCAGAGCTGTTACACAGAGAAACCCTGTCTCTTGAAAAACTAGAAAAAAAGAAAAAAAAAAGGAAAAAAAAAAAGGAAATAAATGGTTAGTGAAACAGAAGGAAACGACAGGTTTTGATGTACAGACAGTAGAGTCCAGATAGTTTTGTTTTGTTTTTCAAGACAGGGTTTCCCTGTAGCTTTGGAGCCTATCCTAGAACTCTGTAGATCAGGCTGTAGACCAGGCTGGCCTTGAACTTACAGAGATCCACCTGCCTCTGCCTCCCAGAGGCATATGCCACCACCACCCAGCAAGTCTAGATATTTTTAGAAACAATATTATTTTATTTATTTTTTGTTTTATTTATTTATTTATTTAGTTAGTTAGTTAGTTGTTGTTGTTGTTTGAGACCAGGTCTCACTATGTAACCTTGACTGCCTGGAACTTGCTATGTAGACTATGCTGGCCTTGAACTCTCAGAGTTCCACTTGCCTTTGCCTCCTTAGTGCTGATGTTAAAGGTGAGTACCACCATGCCAAGCTATATTTTATTTTTTAATGTATGTAGGTATTTTGCATGTATGTCTGTGTGCTACATGCCTGCCTGGTGCCCCCTGGAGGCCAAAAGGAGCACTCAGACCCCTGGGAACTGGAGTTACAGATGGTAGTGAGCTGCCATGTGGGTGCTGGGAATTGATCTTTCATCCTGCGCAAGAGCAGCAGGTGCTCTTAACCAACCACTGAGCCATCTCTCCAGCCCCTGGAGTCTAGATTGTTAAAACCAACCAACCAAGCGGATTGGCTGCTTTGCACAGTGCAAGAGTGTGTGTTCAACACGCAGAGGTCCACACACAGCGGCACCGACAAAAACCTGCGTTGACTTCCACTTAGCAATGCCCAACTGTGTGGGACAAGTGCCGAAGCCTGAGCATACCTTCTCTCTTCCCACAGGTGTACTGGGTGGGCCCGATCATCGGAGGGGGCCTGGGCAGCCTCCTCTATGACTTTCTCCTCTTCCCCCGGCTCAAGAGTGTTTCTGAGAGACTGTCTATCCTCAAGGGAGCCAGACCCAGTGACTCCAATGGACAGCCCGAGGGCACAGGGGAACCTGTAGAACTGAAGACTCAGGCCCTGTGAAAGATCCAGCTGGGGAGAGGAGCGGGATGCTTCTGGGTGTCAAGGAGGGGCTGCGCCAGCCCTTGGATGGAGAAAGAGACTGTGGGGAGGGGCATGTACTTCTTTATTTTTTAACTTATGTGTGTTTTTCATTTTTTTCTTTTGCTGTGTGAAATCTTTCAAGTTGCATTCACGATCTGGTTGGTGCAAACTTCCCTTCCTCCCCACCCCAGCTACCTTCGCCGTGTGTGCGCACGACTGTTCATATGAATGTGGATGCGTGTGGCTGCGTCTGAGTTTGGGGACCCAAAAGCTAGGGAAGGAAAAAGAGGTGTCGACATGTTGTGTCTCTCCCCCAGCCCAGTTTGGTGGTCACAGAGAATCCAAGACCTTCAGTCTCTGGCCTTTACCCTGCTTCCAGCCAAATGTATGGATCTTGATTTTCGAAGGATCGGGGGAGAGGGGATTCACTCCTCTCAGGAAGCAGACAGACAGAAAGCGGGAGGCAAGGCATTCCAGGGATTGGGAGCATGGATTCAGGGAGGTGGGTGGAAGAGGAATTGGAGATTTTATTTCCAGATCACTAGGCAAATGTACCGAAAAGCTTTGAGGGAGTTGATGGGAGAATACAGCCTACTTATCTCAGGGATACTTGCCCCAGAGACTGGGGTGAAGGAGCTCTGAGAAAAGTAAACACGGGGCTTGAGTTGTTCTGTAAAGCCACATAAACCTGTCTACACCCACTGGCTGGGTCGCGTGTTCATTCAGAGGCCTTGGACCAGAGGGGTTGGGTAAGCCTAGAGTCTAGAAAAATGAAGTGGTTTAAAAGGCCCGCCTAACAGCCCTTTGCAAATGGTAATGAAGTCCCAGGATCGATGTTTGAGACTAAAACAGGAAATCTGGTGTCCGAAGCAAATTTACAGGAGTTGAGGGGGGGCACGCAGGGGATTTATTTAGAGCAAACTGAAATTTACAAACGGCATCTTTGTGTTTTTATCACTAGCTCCATAGTCTTTCCTTTTCGTATGTCTTCTCACTTCTCCCCCAGCTACCCTCCCCATGCCCCAGATACCGATCTCCTCTAGCCAAACGCTTAATTCCGGAGATGACTTTTTGAGCCCTATCTTGTATTGTTGGTAAATGGCATCGTCTCAGCGGGGGGCGCAGGTGACCCTGAACCGAACAATGAATATTTATTGCAGATCTTTCTATTCTGAGCCTCCTGTATGCTTCGCAAGCTTTAAAACGTATGCCTAAGTTAAGACAGACAGCCCTTACTCCAGCACACACATCCAACTCTCCACTTCCAAATAAAACACAACTTTTCTAACCAGCCTTTGAAGACTTTGGAATAGTCCACCTGACCGGAAGGGGAAGAATGTCTGTAAATTCTACTTTAATTCGACCTTGACTCTTATTATAATTCAGTAGAAAATCCAGAG